>ML355397.1:0-19900 GCA_005239505.1 Nicotiana paniculata
CAGAAAATGATCCCATGAACCACCAAAGTCAATCACACAAGCACGCAACATGTCCTCCAAAATATGAATAGCGCGCTCCGACTGCCCGTTGGTCTGAGGATGAAATGCTGTGCTCAACTCAACCTGAGTACCCAACTCTCTCTGCACGGCTCTCCAAAACTAAGATGTGAACTGAGTGCCTCTGTCGGAAATGATAGAAACTGGAACCCCATGTAATCGGACAATCTCGCTGATATAAATCTCAGCCAACCTCACCGATGAATACGTAGTACCAACAGGAATGAAGTGCGCGGACTTGGTCAGCCGATCCACAATAACCCATATAGGATCAAACCTCCTCGAAGTCCGTGGGAGTCCAACTACGAAGTCCATGGTGATCCNCCCCTCCCACTTCCACTCCGGAATATCAAACCTCTGAAGCAATCCACCAGGTCTCTGGTGCTCATACTTGACCTGCTGAAAGTTGAGACACCGAGCCACAAACTCCACAACATCCTTCTTCATTCTCCTCCTCCAGTAATGCTACCTCAAATCCTGATACATCTTCGCGGCACCCGGATGGATGGAATACCGCGAACTATGAGCCTCTGCTAGAATCAAATCTCGAAGCCCATCTACATTGGGCACGCAAATACGGCCTTGTATCCTCATGACCCCATCATTATCTATAACCACATAACTGGCATCTCCATGACGGAATCGGTCCTGAAGAACAAGAAAATATGGATCATCATACTGGCTTGCTCCAATCAGATCGTAAAGAGAAGACCTGGAGGCTACACAAGCCAACACCCACGGAGGCTCTGATAGATCCAATCTCACCAAATGAACTGCTAAGGCCTTAAAATCAAGAGCTAATGGCCGCTCTGCTACTGGAAGGTAAGCTAAACTCCCCAAATTCTCTGCTCTGCGACTCAAGGCATCATCCACTACATTGGCCTTCCTCGGATGATATAAGATAGTGAGTTCATAATCTTTGAGGAGCTCTAACCATCTCCTCCGATGCAAATTCAAGTCCTTCTGCCTCAGCGGATACTGCAAACTGCGATGATCAGTGAAAATCTCACACTGCACTCCATACAAATAATGCCGCCAATCTTCAAGCATGGACAACAACAGCTAACTCAAGATCGTGTACTGGATAACTTTCTCGTGCACCTTCAACTGTCTAGACGCGTAGGCAATCACCCTACCGTACTGCATCAATACCGCTCCCAAGCCAACTCTAGAAGCATCACAATAAACTGTGTAAGAACCCGAACCAGCAGGCAAAACTAATACTGGAGCTGTAGTCAATGCTGACTTGAGCTTCTGAAAGCTCTCCTCACACTCATCGGACCATCTGAATAGATCACTCTTCTGGGTTAATCTGGTCAAAGGCGAAGCAATCGAAGAGAATCCCTCCACAAAGCGACGGTAATATCCCGCCAAACCAAGGAAACTCCTAATCTCTGTAGCTGAGGACGGTCTGGGCCAACTCTGCACCGCCTCTATCTTCTTTGGATCAACCTGAATCCCCTCACTAGACACCACGTGCCCCAAGAAAGCTACCGAACCAAGCCAAAACTCACACTTGGAGAATTTCGCATAAAGCTTCTCCTCCCTCAACCTCTGGAACACAACTATCAAATGCTGAGCATGCTCTTCCTGGCTACGAGAATAAACCAGGATGTCATCAATGAACATAATGATGAAGGAATATAGATAAGGCTAAAACATGATGTTCATCAATTGCATAAACGCAGCTAGGGCATTGGTGAGCCCAAATGACATAACCAAGAACTCATAATGACCATACCTGGTCCTGAAAGTAGTCTTCAGAATATCAGAATCCTGAATCCTCAACTGATGGTACCCAGGTCTTAAATCAATCTTGGAAAACACTGTGGCTCCCTGAAGCTGGTCAAACAAATCATAAATACGTGGCAAGGGATACCGGTTCTTCACCGTAACCCTATTCAACTGCCTATAGTCAATACACATACGCATGTACCCATCCTTCTTCTTAACGAACAACACCGGTGCAGCCCAAGGTGACACACTAGGCCGAATGAACCCCTTGCACCTGAACGGCCACTGGAAGACTCATGCATAGAAGAACCCTGAACTGGAGGTGCTCGAGCTGCACTCTGAGCTGACAGGGCACCAAAAGAAGTACGGCCTGACTGAAAACCACGGGGACCCTTCCCCGAATATGAACCACTATATGCTGGGCGGCCTGACTGAGGAGGCCTGAATGAACGGCCCCTACCCTGCTGAAACTGTCCCCTAAAAGGAGCACCAATGGAACTGCCCGAACCACGAGGCCTCTTGGCCTCTGTTTCCTCCCGCTCCTGGCGGCGAACAGACTCAATATCTCGAGCTATGTCAACAAACTACTCGAATGAAGCACCCGATACTCTCTACCGAGTCATAAGCAACCGAAGCTGATAAGAAAGACCATCCACAAACTTCCTCACCCTCTCCCTATCAGTAGGAACAATCAGAAGCATACCTATCCAACTCGGAGAACCTCAGCTCGTACTGAGTAACAGATAACTCTCCCTGGTGCAGCTGCTCAAACTGCCTGCGCTGCTCCTCTCTGTAGGACTGAGGAACATACTTCTCCAAGAAGATAGTGGAGAACTGCCGCCAGGTAAGAGGTGTGGAACCAACCGGTCTACGCCTCTCGAGCGACTCCCACCATGTAAATTCAACACCCGCAAACTGAAATCTAGCAAATGAGACCCCACTGGTTTCCAAAATACCCGCGGTGCGTAGTATCTTCTGGCACCTATCTAGAAATCACTGGGCATCCTCGCCCTCTGTACCACTGAAAGTCGGATGCTAAAGTCTACTGAATCTCTCCAACCTGCACTGCTCGTCCTCAGGCATAGCAGGGACCACATAATCCTGAACCGGAGCAGCTGGCTGAGTTGGGGCTGCTCCCGGTGTCTAAATACCCTGTGTAGCCTGCTTAGTGCCCGGACAGCTAGAGTCTGATTGCCTCCCCCGGCCTGAGCTGTGGTGGCAGAAGAAGACATGGAAACGACCTGAGCCAAACCGGTGCATACTGACAATATCTGAGACAGGGCCTCCTGAAGACCCGAAATAACCATAGGCATTGCTGGTGCCTCAGCCTGTCCCGCTAGGACACCATCGGCGGAAACCTGACCATGATTGATAGAGGGATCCTGAGGTACTACCCTGGCTGCTGCATGGGCTGGCCCCTACCTCTACCATGGCCTTGACCGCAGCCTTGACCTCTTACTGGACTAACCGATAACTAGTCGCTCTGATCGGTGCAGCGTGTCCTCACCATCTGTGAGAGAATGAAACAACGTAAGTTAAGATTTCAAGAATCAATAGATCAGCACGAAAGAGTTCAAGAAAGATAGAATGTTTCCTAAAAGTTCGGCAGCCTCTCGAAGATAAGAACAGATGTCTCCGTACCGATCCGCAAGACTCTACTAAACCTGCTCATGACCGTTGAGTCCTATGTAACCTAGGGCTCTAATACCAAACTGTCACGACCCCAAATCCCAACCGGCCGTGATGGTGCATATTGTGGAACTAGGCTAGCCAATATATCACATGTTCACAATTCCTTTTAAAAACATCCCATTTCCGAAATCTGAGCATTTCATTAATATACAGAACTACTGAATAAAGAAGGTCATCATAGTACAATACTGCAATCTCCAAAACCCGATGCCAACGTGTCATGAGCATCTGGTGAAATAATCCAAAATAAACTATTATAATACAAAACTCCGAATCAAAGATAAATACACAGGAAGGGAAAACAGAGATGTTGCGGACGCTGGACAGCTACCTCTATATCCCGCAATCTGGCTCTGCTGCGGACAATAAAGGCTAATGCTCGAGGTCTGCTCCTGAATCTGCATACGGAGGTGCTGGGAGTAATATGAGTACACCAACTCAGTAGTAATGAAAATAAATCAGGTCTGAGCAGCAAGAACATATAAAATCAATGTCATCAAATCACAGGAGGCACATCCTTACTTTCAAATAGTATAACATAGATGTATGAAATCGTCATGCCTTAAAAATCAATTTCCGAAAAACCCTTTAAAAATATATATTGTTTCAACAACTTCAACCGAAAGGTCTAGTATAAAAATGAAATGAATCATATAGAGGCCCCTCGGGCAAAACATATTTCATAAGCTCAGAGTGAAAGTAGCGGAATCATCAGTAGCCCCTTGGGCAAAAACATGTATCATAATCAGCCCCTCGGGCATGCCTCACAGTCACTCATAATCAGTTACTCAGCACCTCACAGCCACTCATAATCAGTCACTCAGCACCTCACAGTCACTCATACCTCCTAATCACTCGCCACTCAGTACTCGCACTCAGTAGGTACCTGCGCTCACTGGGGGTGTGTACAGACTCCGTCTTCGGAGGGGCTTCTTAAGCCCAAGCGCTAAATAAACAGCCAAATCATGGAATCAATCACTCTCAGGCTCTCGGCCTGTCTCATATCATAAATATCCTCACAACATTGGCCCTCGGTCGCATTCAGTTAGACACTCTCAACATGCCACTCAGGCCATAAATAAAACAGGGTTCTCGACCCAAAAATAATATTTCATTTCAAGAAATAGTAATATCATCAAATAGGAGTGTCAAAAATTTCATAACAAAGATTGAGTGTAAAATCATAGTTTCAAAGTAGTGAGAATATCAGTAAAATAGCCCTTAAAGGGTTAAAACAGATCGGCACTAGGCCCCAAACATGGCTCACAACCCAAATATTACACAATTCTTTTAAAACATAATTAACATAAGGTTTTGCGTAAATATGCAACTCATTAGTCGCCGCAGAGAGGACCTAGTCCAATCTAAGAGTCGGTACGCGCCACATACTCGTCATTCGACATGTGCGCCATTCTAGAAACAGTAAGAATTACGAAGTCTAGGGTTTCATACCCTCAGGACAAGATTTATAGCAATTACTTACTTATACCGGACTGCGACACAAGTCCGAAATGCACTTTCCCCTTAAATTGGCTCCCAATTGCACCGAATCTAGCCAAAATCTGTTTAACATCATCAATATATACTCACGGAACACAACCCAATCAAAAATTATCAATTTAGACAAAAATCTCGAAATTCGGCCAAACCCGATCCTCGGTCCCACATCTCATAATTCAATAATTTTTACATCATTAGAAACCTCGTCCTCCCACGATTCTATACATACCAAAAACACTAAAATCAGACCACAATTTCCATTCCAAAACCTCAAAAGAAATCCCAATTCTTTCCTCCCATTTTTCCAACTTTTTCCTACTCAAATCCTTAAATTTTCAAGCCTAATCCTAACAAAATAACATAGGAACGGTATTAAGAACCAAAGAACTTACCTTTGCTGAAGAACCTTGAAATTCCCTCTCAAAATCACCTTCAATGGACTCCTCTCGCATGCAAATTTATTGAAAATAAGAAATTTCGCGGAGGGGTCCTTTTTATACTGCTCCGCACAGTCATTTCCGCACCTGCGGACCCGCACTTGCGGTCCCAGGGTGCGCACCTGCAAAAACTAACTTAACGGCCAATTCTCGCGCCTGCGACCACCTTTCCGCACCTGCGGCTTCGCAGGTGCGATGCACCTTCCGCACCAGCGACATCGCAGGTGCGAGAAACCCCTCGCACCTGCGGACTATTACCAACACAGTCAAAATTCGCACCTGCGGCCTTTTTCTCCACTCCTGCGCAGCCGCACCTGCGGCTCCCCTTCCGCAGGTGCGAAAACACCAGCAAACCAGCATTGCAGATTTCCAAAAATCACTCCAACTTCCCGTCAACCATCCGAAATTAATCCCAAGCCCCTCGGGGCCCCAACCAAACATACCAACACACCCCATAGCATTATTCCTACTTAGTCGAGCCCTCGAAAGACAAAAAACAACACGAAAACACCAAATGTTCATCAAATTCAAGCCTAAGAACTTTAAAACTCCTAAAATTCGCCAACTACGCCAAAACCAACCAAATCACCTCCGATTAACCTGAAAGTTTGCAGACATATCCAAAATGACATTACAAAATTGCTCAAACTGTCGGAATTCCATTTCGACCCCGATAGCCTATTTTCCACTGCCGAACGGAAATCGCCAAAAACTAACTTTCGCCAATTCAAGCCTAATTCTACACCGGACATCACAAAAATATTCTGAACACACTCCTAAGTCCCAAATCACCTAACGAAGCTATTCGAGCCATAAAATCCGCATTCCGAGGTTATTTACCAATAAGTCAACTCTCAGCTGACTTTCTCAACTATTAGGCTACTTTAAAAGGCTAAATGCCAAAACTCTCATTAAAACCACTCTGGACCCAAACCAACTGACCCAATACATCAAAAACAAGATATCGATACATAACAAATGCAGAAATAGGGGAAATGGGGTAAATCTCACGGAACGACCGGTCGTGTCACTACAAATACTATCCAATAAATGATACCAAAATAACGTATGAAGTAATAAAATGATATCATAATGCTAATATCTAGCTACCCAGGGTTTGGAGTCATAATTCACGAACTACTAAGAATTTACTACAAGTATTTGGCTCAAAAAAAATATATGACTATTTTGAATTAAATAAAATGGTAAATAAATAATATGGAGAAGACTCCAGGAATCTGCGGACGTCAGCAGATCTACCTCGTGTCTCCGTGCGAACAATCAACTACTACTCGAAATCAACTCTGACAGGAACCTGGATCTGCACAAGAAGTGCAGAGTGCAGTATCAGTACAACCGACCCCATGTACTGGTAATTGCCGAGCCTGACCTCGACGAGGTAGTGACGAGGCTACGACAGGGCTATAATATAACCTGTATATAGTGTCTAATAAAGCAAAAAGGAAATACTAAACTAATTGAAACAGTAACTTGCAATAAATAAATAACTCAGCTACCTTTCCAGATCTCAGCTATAACCAATGCTTACGAGAATTTCCATGTTACAATTTAAATAACGGTAAGAGGAGAATATGGAAACAACAAAATAGAACAGTGGGTATTCCAGTTTCCTTCATATAACTAGTAATAACATGAACCTTCTCCCTTATTACTCCTTGTTGCAGCATGCAACCCGATCCCACCTGTCCACCCTTATTACTCCTCAATATATATATATATATATATATACACACACACACACACACTCACACACAAATCACCCTTATTCCTCCTGTTGCGGCGTGCAACCTGATCCCACCTGTCCACCCTTATCACTCATTGTTGCAGCGTGCAACCCGCTCCCACCAGAAAATCACATTTCACCATTTAAAATAAGGGCTTCTTATGTCTCAACCAATTAAAACTGAAAGCTGTACAATTAAGAAACTTTACCAATTATTACTACACAACGAAACCAATCGGAATGTATCATGAAACACTGACAACCAGCTCAACCATTAATGTACCACAATGAAGCTAAGAAACAATTAATACTCTCAAATAGGTGAAATAATATCTAACAAAACAATTAGAAAGAAAACAAGTAGACATGGAAGCATCAAAAATCGTGAAACAGTTAAGATAGGAATATAATAAATTGAAAACAGAGAAGGGAACATGCTAAACATATAATTTGGTGGCGCATAGGTACTCGCCACCTCATCTATACGCCACACACATGAATTTTCACATAGCAATTAAGTCGGGGATCCTAATCCCTCAAGTGAAGGTTAGACCAAACACTTACCTCAATTTCGCAGGCCAGTCACTACTCAAGTACAACTTTTCCTTTAGAATTCACCTCCAACCCACTCGAATCTAATCATAATTAGTTCAATATCATTAATTATTGCTAAAGGAATTAACTTTAATGAATAATCATGGTTTCCTATGTTTTCCCAAAAAAGGTTAAAAATCGACCCCGAGCCCACATGGTCCAAACTCGGGGTTCAGACCAAATTCCGTTTACCCATTCACCCCCGAACCCGAATATGTAGTTAGTTTCGAAATACGACCCCAATTCGAGGTCTAAATTCTAATTATGCAAAATTCCCTAATTCTACTCAAACCCCCTATTTTTACAATGAAAACCCTTGATTTTTGAATTAAAAGTGATGAAAAGCAATGGGTAATTGAGTGAAAATAGTTTAGAATCATTTACCAACACTTTGGGGAAGAACTTATCTCTTGAAAATCGCCTCTAGGTCTTCTTGGTTTTGAAAATATGAAAAAAATGTCTTAATCCCGTTCTAGGTTCTGTTTTTATGTCGCTGGACAGGTCTTCATCGCGTTCGGGAGAGGCCTGTCGCGATCGCGGAGAGTTGCGGCCCAGTGGCCTTTGCGTTCGCGATGTACTGTACGCGTTCGTGATGCATTGCTCACGATGGCCGTCGCGTTCACGACCAGGTGGTCTCGTTCGTGTAGAACAATTCGAGACTCCCCTCCCCTAGGCCCATAACTCATCGCGTTCGCGGTAGCCAGGTCGCGTTCACGAAGGGTAATCCCCCCAGTGCTTCGCATTCGCGACCTGTGTTACGCATTCGCGTAGAACAAAAATGACCCCCAACCTTTTTTTACTCTTCGCGATCGCGGGAGAGGCTTCGCGATCGCGAAGAAGAACGCATCAATGCACCAGTAACAATTAAAACACCAGATTTTCCTATGTTAAAACATACCGAAGCCTACCCGAAACTCACGCGAGCCCTCGGCGCTCCATACAAAACATGCACACAAGTCTAAAAACATCCTACGGACTTGCTCGTGTGATCAAATCTCTAAAGTAACACCTAAAACTACGGATTTAGCATTAAAACTCATGGATTCCTCAAGAACATTTCAATTTCACTATCTTCTCAACCGGACGTCCGAATCATGTCCAATGAACTCTGATTTCCACCAAATTTCACAGATAGGACTTAAATATTATAATCAACATGTACCGGGCTCCGGAACCAAAATACGGGCCCGATACCAACGAGTTCAAACATTACTTCTTTTCTTTAATTCCTTTAAATCTCAGTTTAACAATTTTCATCAAAAATTCATTTCTTGAGCTAGGGACCTCGGAATTCGATTCCGGGCATACGCCCAAGTCCCATATTTTACTACAGACCTCCCGGGACCGTCAGAACACGGGTCCGGGTCCGGGTCCATTTACTCAAAACGTTGACCAAAGTCAACTAAAAATCAATTTTTTAACTCTCAAAAATTATTATTTCATATATTTTCACATAAAGGCTTCCCCGATTCACGCCCGGATTGCGCATGCAAATTGATGTGAATAAATTAATGTTTTTAAGGCTAATGAGCCCAGAATAGAGTCTTAATTTATAAGATGACTTTTCAGGTCATCAAAATCTCCACCTCTAATACAAACGTTCGTCCTCGAATGGACATAGAAAAGTACCTGGGCTGGCAAACAAGTGGGGATATCTACTCTGCATGTATGACTCGGACTCCCAAGTAGCTACCTCATAAGTCAAATCCTTGTCCAATTGGACAGAGCTGAAATCTAACACGTGGGACGGTTCACCATGATATTTCCGGAGCATAGACACATGGAATACTGGATGAACTGAGGATAACCTTGGAGGCGATGCAAGTCTATAAGCTACCTCCCCCACTCTCTCGAGAATCTCAAATGGCACGATATACCTAGGGCTCAACTTGCCTTTCTTCCCAAATCTCATAACACCCTTCATGGGTGATACCCGAAGTAATACCCTCTCTCCCACCATGAATGCCACATCACGAACTTTATGGTCGACATAACTCTTTTGCCTGGGCTGATCTTCACGAAGCTGATCCTGTATAATCTTGACCTTATCTAAGGCCTCTCTCTTGACCTTATCTAAGGCCTCCCGAACTAAGTCTGCACCCAACAACCGAGCCACTCCCGGCTAAAATCATCGAACTGGCGATCTGCACTGTCTACCATATAATGCCTCATAAGGAGCCATCTGAATGCTCAACTGGTAGCTGTTATTGTAGGCAAACTCCGCTACCGGCAACTGATCCCAAGAACCACCAAAGTCAATAACACAAGCACAAAGCATATCTTCTAAGATTTGAATAGTACGCTCGGACTGCCCGTCCGTCTGAGGATGGAATGCTATGATCAACTCAACCCGTGTACTCAACTCACGTTGAACTGACCTCCAAAAGTGCGAGGTAAAATGCATACCTTTATCAGAAATGATAGATACGGGCACCCCGTGAAGGTGAACAATCTCCTGCATATATATCTCTGCCAACCGCCCTGAGGTATAAGTACTTGCCACCGGAATGAAATATGCTGATTTAGTCAGCCTATCCACAATAACCCAAACCGCGTCGAACACCCTCTGAGTCTGTGGGAATCCAATAACGAAGTCCATAGTGATACGCTCCCACTTCCACTCAGGAATCTCTATCTGCTGAAGCAAACCACCGGGTTTCTGATGCTCATACTTCACCTGTTGACAATTCAAGCAACGAGCCACATAAGCAACAATATCCTTTTTCAACCTTCGCCACTAATAATGCTGTCGCAGGTCCTGGTACATCTTGGCAGCACCCGGGTGAATAGAATACTTAGAACTGTGAGCCTCCTCAAGGATCAACTCACGAAGCCCATCAACATTAGGCACACACACTCGGACCTGCATCCTGAAAACACCGTCATCTCCAACTATAACCTTCTTGGAACCACCGTGCCAAATCGTGTCCCTATGGACCATCAAATACGGGTCATCATCCTGCCGATATCTGATACACTCAATTAAGGAAGACCGAGCGACTGTACAAGATATAACACGGCTGAGCGAAATATCCAACCTCACGAACTGATTGGCCATAGTCTGGATATCTGAAGCTAACAGTCTCTCACTGACTGGAATGAATGCAAGGCTGCCCATACTTACTGCCTTCCTACTCAATGCATCAGCCACCACATTAGCCTTCCCCGGATGATACAATATAGTGACATCATAGTCTTTCAATAACTCTAATCATCTCCTCTACCTCAAATTAAGATCCTTTTTCTATAACAAATACTGAATACTGCGATGATCTGTGAAAACCTCACACGACACCATAGAGATAGTGCCTCCAAATCTTCAATGCGTGAACAATGGCTGCTAACCTAAGTCATGTACATGATAACACCAACACCGGTGATGAAGTTAAGGCTGTTTTGAGCTTCTGAAAGCTCGCCTCACACTCGTCCGCCCATTTGAATGGGGCACCCTTCTGAGTCAACTTAGTCATTGGGGCTACTATAGATGAAAACCCCTCCACAAAATGACAGTAATAACCTGCCAAACCCAAGAAGCTTCTGATCTCCATAGCTGAAGTGGGTCTAGGCCAGTTCTTGACTGCTTCTATATTCTTAGGATCTAGCTAAATACCATCTGCTGATATGATGTGACCCAAGAAAGCTATTGAATCCAACCAGAACTCGCACTTTGAAAATTTAGCATACAATTGACTATCCTTCAAAGTCTGAAGCGCTATCCGGAGGTGCTGCTCATGCTCCTCCCGACTGCGGGAGTATATTAGAATATCATCAATGAACACAATTACGAAGGAATCCATATAAGGCTTGAAAACTCGATTCATCAAGTCCATAAATGCTGCTGGGGCATTAGCCAAGCCAAAAGACATCTCCAGAAATTCATAGTGCCCATACCTCGTCCGAAAGGCTATCTTAGGTACATCAGATGCCCTAATATTCAACTGATGGTAGCCCGATCTCAAATCAATTTTTGAAAACACACTAGCAACCTGAAGCTGATCAAATAAATCATCGATTCTCGGTAATGGATACTTATTCTTGATACTAACTTTATTCAACTGCCGGTAATATATACACATTCTCATCGATCCATCCTTCTTCTTTACGAATAAAACCGGTGCACCCCAGGGCGAGACACTAGGTCTAATGAAGCCCTTATCAAGCAAGTCTTGCAACTGTTCTTTCAATTATTTCAACTCTAGTGGGGCCATCCGGCATGGAGGAATAGAAATGGGATGAGTGCCCAGAGCAAGATCAATGCAAAAATCAATATCCCTGTCGGGTGGCATCCCCGACAGGTCTGTAGGAAACACCTCAGGAAATTCACGAACAACATACACCGAATCTATAGAAGAAGCCTCAGCTCTAGAATCACGAATATGTGCTAAATAATCCAAACATCCCTTCTCAACCATGCGACGAGCCATCGTATAAGAAATAACCCTGCTGAAAGTATGACCAGGAGTCCCTTTCCACTCTAATCGGGGCAACCCCGACAAAGCTAATGTAATTGTATTGGCGTGATAGTCCAAGATGGCATTAATAAGGTGACAGCCAATCCATGCCAAACATGAAATCGAAATCCACCATATAAAGAAGCAAAAGGTCCTCACTAGTTTCAAGACCCTCAATAACGACCACACACGAACGATACACACGATCTACAATAATAGCATCCCCCACGGGTGTAGACACATAAACAGGGACACTAAAGGAATCGCGGGGCACAACCAAATATGAAGAAAAATAAGATGACACATAAGAGTAAGTAGACCGGGATCAAACTGAACTGAAGCATATCTATTGAAAACTGAAATGGTACATGTGATAACAACATCAGAGTACTCTGCCTCAGGTCTGGTCGAAAATGCATACAATCGGGGCTGGGCCCCACCACCCTGAACCACGTCTCTGGGATGACCTCTGACAGGTGGACCTACACCTTTATAGGGCTGGCCTCCACCTCTAACAATATGACCCCTACCTCTGGCTACCCGACCCCTACTCTTGGCTGGCTGGGCAAGTGGTGCCAGAACTATAGCACGATAACCCTGATACTGAGGCTGACTAACTGACAATCTCAGACAGGCTCTCTGAATATGCCCATAATCACCACACTCAAAGCATCCGTCCTGATACTATGGTTGTAAAAACTGAGACTAACCCTGACGAACCGGCTGGCCACGATAATAACTCTGAAGATGGGGTGCTCTGATAGGAGCCGATAGTGCACTATAGGCTGGCTGAGTAGAATAAGGCATATAAGAACCATGACCACCTGAGGTACCATGAGATGCCTGAAGTGCTGAATGAAATGGCCTGGAAGAATGGCCTCTACTGAAAGAAACCCCGCCTCCAGATGAGGCACCGCTAAATCCATCGGAATGGTGAGGTCTCTTGTCTGAACCCTGACCTCCCAATCCAAGAACCACCTCAACTCTCCAAAATACCCATGTTCCGAAGAACCTCATGGCATCTATCAAGGTATTCCTGGGGGTCCTTTGAAGTGGCACCGCTGAAATGAACAGGGAAAAGCTTGATAAACCTATCCAATCTCCATAAAGCATCGGAGGATAGCTGTCCCAGCAACGAGCGGTGCTACAACAACTGGCTGAGCTACCCCAACTGGATTGGCTGCTGGGGTCTTGTCACGACCCCAAAACCAACCCGGTCGTGGAACAAGGAAAGCCTACACTCTTAACCAATTCGATTTCTATCATGAAAAAATATTACCCTTTTTCATCAGAGGAGAACCAAAACAAAAGATAGATTCAAACCCAAAATACTACAAAAAGAGAAATCCCAAAATCTGGTGTCACTGAGTCATGAGCCAATACTACAATTGTTCCCAAAATTTAACAAGACAACTTTGTCTGGAAATAATCAATAAAAATAGACAAGGAAGATAGGGAAAGCGATAGACGAGTCTGCGATCTCCAAGTAGCGACCTCGTCCTCTCCAAAAATGACCCGCAGCTAAAATGATCAACTGGCACTACCATGGCCAGGGATACCTAGATTTGCACACAAGGTGCAGGGGGTAACGTGAGTACACCAACTCAGTAGGTAACAATCCCAAACTGCAGGCTGAGAGGTAGTGACGGACTAAACCTCCACATTTACGACATAATTAATGTATAGAAATTTAGGCATGCTTTCAGTTAATTATATAGCTCAAGGTGATAAGACAAGTACAGTTTTGAACAATTTAACATATATAACTCAATGTATTTTACATGCCAATGAATCAACAATATGAAATGCACAATGCGCTCCCACTCTCAAATACTCGTCCGCTCAATACTGTATATGGCTCGTATGGCCCAGGGAAGATCCATCCCAGATTATATACACATCAAATAGAAGTCACTCAGTACTGAGGAAGGCCGATCCAACCCTATGGAGAAGATCCATCTCCAGATAATGATACATCTCACAACCACTCGGTATTGTATATGGCTCGACGGCCCAGGGAACATCCATCCCAGAATACGTATACACATCACTGACATCAATCGCTCAATACGGGGGAAAAACAGGTCAATCCAGCCTTATGGAGAAAATCCATCTCCGAACATAAACACTTCAGACAAGATCCATGTCCAGGGAAGATCCATCCCTCAAATATCAGTGCGCTCACTGGGGGTGTGTTACAGACTCCGGAGGGGCTCCTACAGCCCAAGCACTATCATAAGCCAGACCCAGGTATAATCAATATAATATGCTGCGGTGTGCAGCCCGATCCCACAACTGTCACTCAATATCAGGCTCTCGGCCTCACTCAGTCATCACTCTCCAGTCCCGCTCACATGGGCTCACAATGAATGAACTATCCCGAATCAATGATATAATGTGTAAAACAACAATTATCGAGACTGAGACATGATATGATATGCAATGACAAGACTGAGTATGTAATGTCAATGAAACACATGTGATGACAACAATAAATGACCACTCTGGTCTCAACAATGTCGGCGTGAAGCCTTAACATAAGGTCTAGCATGATTTCTAGCATGGTTTGAATTAAAACTACCGCTCGGGTCCCAACAGGATCTGCGTAAAGCCTTAACATAATATCTAGCATGATTTCCAACATGTTTACTTTAATCACATAGGTAGAAGCACAAATATCAACAAGAAAGAACCACTAAATGGTGCCATGGAATGAACCAGGTCACAAGTCTAACGGTGCACGCCAGCACGCTCGTCACTTGGAATGTGCGTCACTAAATTCTAATAACACGTAGTTCGGGGTTTCGAACACTCAGGTCCAAGTTTGGAAGCGTTACTTACCTAAATCAAGCCAAAACTCTACTCATTAATGCCCTTGCCGCTCGATTCAGCCATAAATTGCCCCTAATCTAACCAAAATCAGTATTATATCATTAATATATTCTAAAGGAGCGAAGCCATATCAAAATTATCAAATTACATCACAAATCTCGAATTCGTCCAAACTCGACCCTCGGGCCCACTGTTTAACCAAAGAATTAGACCTTTTGACTAAAGCTTATCTTTAAGATGAATACGGGTTACTGATAATCGAGATAATGGAAAAATGAATAATAGACAATATTACATAAATAAAAGATCAAAGTTGATTGTATTTCGAGAATCAGATGCCTTTACAAGCTGTATTCCCCTCCCTTATATATGAGATTCTTATAACGTACGACTGCTGCTATGATTACTCATTAATGACTAATTATGACATTAATGAGGCGTTACAAAGGATAACGGTAAATAGGGGTTCAGTTACATAACGTTCGAGTAATCAATTGTGGGTTCGTGGATCTGCCGTAGCTTTGTCTAGATTCATTCTGACCGTGCTTCTCTCCCGGTTTGATCAATTGGACTTCTCGTGGCTGATAAGTTCGTAGGTTTACTGAACTGTGTCTCTTTTTACCGTACCTCTTCAAAGAGTTATTTCCAGCTATCGTGTTTTCCCGTGTTCACGTGACTAGCTGAGTTGTCAAAAGTTGTCTTACGTGTGAAACTCTTTTTTACCAATACAGATAGTCCCCCCAGTTACCATATATTTAACGATAATATTTGGTAAGTGGATATTCATTTATGGCGGGAATATTTTGCCGCCATTTTTCCTTGAATCATTGTATCCTTCTCTGTACCATATGCATCATTTGTCACTTCCATTTAATGCTCATACCACGTATCCTTTTCGGATTGGTTCTACATTTACTCAGCACCTTTTAGGGATTTTTGCGGCTGTGCTAGTCCTGAAGTGACATCTTCAATTCTGACTTTTCATCATTATTTTCCTTTTTCATCATTTTTGATGGTTGTCTTCAAGTATAAATACATGTTTTCTTTTCTTTGCTTCCACAAAACGCTTTTCTACTTCTGCTTTCTGTAAAAAAACTTTCTTCTTTGCCTTTGTAAACATGTCTTCTTCAAACCAACCTCAAAGAGTAATAGACATTTAAAGCTTAGCGCCATCTTCTGCTCCGACTAGGAGTTGGAGGGGTAGTAGACTTAGAAATCTAGGATCCACTCCTTCGAGGGGCTCTTCTTCTTCTCAAATAGTTCCTTCTTCTTCCACTAGATCTTCAGTTATTCCGAGATTTAGGGTTTCTCGGTCTTCTTCTAGGGGTAGAGGCGAACGCCTTCGTGAACCTGGAGGCGATGAAATTGTCCTTGCTGAGTTTGTTTTCGCTAGGGATAGTCAAGTTCTTGTAGATCAGTCTTCTTCTCTTGATAGTGTAGAAAGATACCCAACCCTTATAATTGAGGGTCAGATTTCCCTTGTTCGAAGGGAGTGCTCATGGAAATCTGACTTTCCTATCTATATTCCGAATAGTAATCAAAGAATAACGTCTTACAAGATGGGATAATCTTTTGTTTATACTTATCTCTTCACTTTAGGGTTTAGACCCCCCATTGACCCAATTATAATTGAGTTTTGCCGTTTTTTCAATATATGCTTAGGACAAGTTGGCCCGCTTGTGTGGCGAGTTGTCGCATGCCTTATGAGTTTGGCTTCTTTATCCTTGGTTCCTTTTACCTTCAACCATCTTATTCACCTCTACTCTCCTACCTTATTTCATGAAGGGGTTTTTACTCTGACTTCTAGGAGAAAAAGAGTGTTAGTAACCCCTGGAGACAATAAGGATAGGGGTTGGTACCTTCGTTATGTTGCTTTACCCACTGCTGGTTTAGTGGGTGAAGAAAATCTTCCCTTCCCTGAGAAGTGGAATCGTGCACGTGAGTATGCTTTAGCTCACATTTACTTTTTCTTGTTTTGACTTGAGATGTTTTACTTAACACCGTGTCTGTTTATTTTTCTCCTTTCAGCAATCATGAATACTATCGAGAATGTCTCCGGTATTCGTGATTGGGTAGAAAAACTGTTATCTATTTCTCCTTCTGAAGAAAGATATTGGAAGTACCTCGCTAGGAGGTACGGTTGGCAAGTAAAGACCCACGGTAAGTGAAGCTTTTGTTCTTGCTTCTTTCCTTACTCGAGTCTTTTTTCCTTCTGTCGTTTAACTTTTTTCCCCTTTTAATAGGATTCTCTACTCGTGGGGTGTCTGCTTCCTCTATCCCAAAGATGTCCTTGGCTTAAGCCCAGGAAATTATCGTTAGTTCATCTTCCTCGAAGAGGAAGATTAGTGAATCTTGTTCCATGGAGGAAGAGGGTGCTTTAGTGCACAAGCCACGGAGAAGGCGGATGGTTTTAGATGACGAGCCTGCTGCCTCAACCTTGCCTTCCGTGTCTGCGCTTGATCCCCCTGTCTTTGATGATGTTCCACATTCCCCTATTCACGATGGTATTGATCTTGCTCCTGATGACGTCCCTTTGTCTGCTGTCTTTCCTGCTTCTTTGAGAGAAGAAATTTCTTCTATTCCTTTGGCTATCTCAACTTTTGCTACTGCTCTGCCTGTAACTTCTTCAACTCTTCAACTTTCCATGCCTGCTACTTTGCCTATGGCTTCTCTAGCTCCTCAACCTTCCGTGCCTGTTGCTGTTCCATATCTGCCCGCTTCCATGCCTTCCGTTAGGGAAGTAGGGTCTTCCAGCAGAGAGATGCAGCAGGTGGTAATAGAGGTTCCAGCTGAGGGAAACCTTTTCAAGAAGACGGGTGAGCCTAAAGTGTGGCTCAAGACTTTAATAGGTCCCGCTGAGAAAGCAAAGCTAGCTAGCCACGATGCTCTTACATGGGCAAATGAGGCCGTGAATACTTCTTTGAAGGTATGGTGTAAGTTATCCTCTTTCACTCTCGTATATGAAATTTACCATATCTAACTGGTTTACTTCTTATAGATGAACCTCATAGGCATGGAGCTTATGAAGAGGATTTCAAACACAGACCAAGAGACAAGAGAGTTGCAAGCAGAAGTTGATAATTGGAAAGCACAATATGATAGCTTAAGGATTGACATGGACGCTTTAGAAGAAGCGAGGAGTACCTTGAAGGCGGTAGATGAGACTTATGGAAATAGAGCTAGCAGTGGAGTGGGCTTCTTGCAGTCAAGCTGACAAAGACAAGAGTGTTCTGGAGTCTTTGTTTGCGGAGCAGCTGTCCCGTGCCTCAGAGGAGATTAGAGACTTAAAGAACTTGTTGGGGCATAAGTAAGAATACTCAGGCGAGCTCGTGCAATCACTCACTCGCACTCAAGAAGATATTCGAAGGGCTTTAGAAAAATCTCAAGCTTTAGAGGAGTTGATTGTTCCATTAAGGGCTGCTCATGAAGCTACGGAGGCGGAGAAGGACGGGCTGAGAGCTGAACTTCAAGTGTGGGCACAAGATTATGAAGATTTGGAAGAGGTGGCTGCTGTCGATGTGAGCTGGGCATATATGAATTCTCGCCTTGACACATTGATGGAGATGAGTCAAAAGGGTTTTGACCTTAGCGCTGAAATAGCCAAAACTAAGGAAGCCATGGAGAAGGCTCAACAGGGTCATAACCTCTCTTCACCTGATGGTGAGATTCCAGCCGCTCATGCCTCTTCATCCTCAGTTTCTCCTGTTCCTTCCGCCTCTGAACTCAACCACTCCCTTTGAAAAGATCTAGTTGGTTTACCCTTTTTTTCTTTTTCTTTGTATCAATTGGTGGTTACCCCCAGTCCCATCGGGTGTAAATTTGGATTTCCTTTAAGTCCCCAAATGACAACTTAGGGGCACCACAATGTAAATATAAAGATCTTATACGACTAAGTGTAGTCAATACTTAGTTTGAGCCATTTTTTAATATATAAATATCAGTTCGACTTTTGTTGAGTTTTTGTTTCACTCTTTAAGTCTTTTGCATGCTTTATTTTTCGAGGTTTTAGTTTTACCTTCGAGTTTTGCATGTGGAATGCTTTAGACTACTCGTACCTTTTTTATAATAGGTACAATGTCATATTAAATGTGTGCCTTTTTGTAAGGCATAGTTTATGGAAGAGGGCCCTTTATAATCGACATGAAGAAGACGTCTCAACGTCATGATAATGCAATAGAGTGATAGGAATTTTACACATGTTTAAGAATGTTTTCAAGGAAAGTTTTTTGTTTGAACTTCCATGACATTTTACATGTGTTTGGTTATCGTCTAAAACTCACGGTTGCAACTGTTTTTGTTTAACATATTTCATATACTCTTGTATTTGTAGCTGTTTTTCATAGGTAACAGTTTTTCGATATTAATACAAGGAAATAACTATTTTTTACTAGTAACAGTTTTTATAAAGATTGGGGTTTTTACCCGTAACTGTTTAGTAGCAGTTTTCTAGTAAGTACAAGGGAAATTTTTTCTTATTCGTAACCGTTTTTATTTGATAACAGTTTCTTGAACAAATACAAGGGTTTAGATCTTTCATCCATAACTGTTTTATTCGAGAATAGTTTTTTGAATGAGTATAAAGATGTACATTTCTTTCTCGTGACTAACATTTTGCCTTTCAACCTGAATATGTTCGAAGGTTTTTGCTTTTTGCATTAGGCTTTGTATTTGGATGGCTCTTTTGATTTCTTTCGATTCTGCTCGTGTCACTTGTCTTCATTGGGTAGATGGGTCTTTAGGCTCGAGCTTTTGACTTTCTGATAGTCTTCTTTTCTTCGTCTTAGCCTTCCATACTGAGTGTTTGAGCTTTGAAGAATGAAATCTCGAGCACTTGATTATTCCTTTCTTTGTGGTCCTTT
>MDKI01132334.1:0-20657 GCA_005239505.1 Nicotiana paniculata
CCGATAGTCAATACACATCCGAAGCGACCCATCCTTCTTCCTGACGAAAAGAACCGGAGCGCCTCACGGCGACGCACTCGACCGAATGAACCCCTTCTCTAATAAGTCTTTCAACTGCTCCTTTAACTCCCTCAACTCTGCTGGCGCCATTCTGTACGGTGGAATAGATATTGGTTGCGTATCTGGCAATACATCAATCCCGAAATCAATCTCCCTATCTGGCGAAATCCCTGGAAGCTCTTCCAAAAACACTTCAAGAAACTCATTCACGACTGGAATGGACTTGGGGGCAGATACTTCTGAAGTGGTGTCTGCAACCCGTACCAAGTAATAAACACACCCCTTTTTAATCATCTTCGAGGCCTTAAGGTAGGAAATAAACCTACCCTTTGGCACCACACCATTCCCATTCCACCTAATAGCTGACTCATTAGGAAACTCTAGTCTCATAATTCTGGTTCGGCAATCGAGTTTAGCAAAGAACGAGTAAAGCCAATCCATCCCCATGATAACATCGAAATCTATCATCCCAAGTTCGATAATATCGGCCGTGGTATCTCGACCACACACCGTGACAACACAATTCCTATAGACTCGTGCGGCTGTAATAGAATCACCAACCGGAGTCGACACAGATAACGGCTCATGAAGTTATTCGGGTTCTATCCCAAAACTTGAAGCAATAAATGGGGGAACATAGGACAAGGAGGACCCCAGGTCAATAAGAGCATAACAATCAAGGGCTTGGACAGTCAGAATACCTGTAACAACATCTGGGGAAACCTCTACACTCTAGCGAACACTCAAAGCATAGAATCGGCTGGTCCCACCTCTACCACGAGCCTCACCTCTAATTGCACCACGCCCTGCTAGAGCTGGAGGACGTACTGAAGATGCGGCGACCGAAGAACCGGACGGCTGAGAAAAACCACTACCCATGGCCTAACCGCGCGCACGGCAATCCCATTGAATATGACCTCTCACCCCACACCCATAGCATATGGGGATATCCAGGTAACAAGACTCAGTATGGAACCTCCCACACTTAGGGCACAGAGCCCTCATCTGCTGCTGGAACCTCCCTCCTGGAAGACCGGATTGATGGGGTCTCCTACTACCTGATCTTGGCCCCCAGTGACTTCTTTACTGATAACGAGGCACTGATGGCAGTGCACTGGATGAGGACTAAGCATAAGACTGGAATGGCCCTGATGGTCCTCTCTCCTGAACTGGTCTCCCTCCCCCAACTGAACTCCCCGAGTGGCCCGCTGACCGGGCCCTGCTGATACTCTCTCTTTCCGACCTTATGTTCAATTTTCTAGCCTTCGTGTCCTGGGCGAATTCCACTATCTTACCATAATTCATGAGTGCAAGGAAGTTCTAGCAGCTTCATTCACAACCAAGGGACTGAGGCCCTGAACAAACCGTCGAACTCTGGCATCCATAGTCGATACCAACTGAGGAGCGTACTTGGACAACCTCACGAACTCCATGTGGTACTCCCACACACCCATATTACCCTGCTTGAGAACCGCAAACTCCATAGCACGGGATGCCATAGTCTCGGCAGGCAAGAAGTGATCCATAAAAGCATCAACGAACTCATCCCATCTCACCAGAGGACTTCCCTCCCCACGGGAATCCTCCCACATCTCGAACCAGGAATACGCTGCTCCCCTCAACCTGTAAGATGCTAACTCAACCCCCCTCTGTCTCTGTGGCCTTCATAACCCAAAACGTCTTGTATATTTCATCTAGAAAGTCCTGCGGATCGGCCTATGGATCAATACCTGAGAACTCTGGAGGGACCAACCTCAAAAACTGGTTGACTCTGGAACCGGCGGAATCTCCCTATTCGCTAGAGGATGCAGGGGCAGCATGAGATCTTTAGGCCTGATCGGTCACTAACTGGGTAAATATATGAATAGCTCCCCTGAGGTTCCCATCGAAAGTACCGGGACCTGGAGCTGGATCAGAGGAAGGATCAGGAATATCGGCGGGAGGGGTTGTAGCACCCTCCGCACAGCAGGAATAGGAACACTCTGATCTGGAACAGGTAGGCCAGATGGATTCAAGGTCGGGGACTCGCTCTCACCCGCACCATCGGGTACCGAATTCACGACCACACTTGGGGCAGCATTGGCCTCTAGGCCGAGTCGAGCTCTCTTCTTTGGTGCCTTTACTGAAAATTTTGGAACAGAGCACGACTTAGGAAATAATATTCTCACTTTCCACTTCATCGCAATATATAGAGTAACAATAAAAAGGGTATTTCCTAAATGTCCTTGTAGCCCCAAAATTATAGATGTGGTCGACAACACACCGATAAGAAGGCCTCTACTAGACACGGCACTGAGACATCCTAGGACACTTTAAAAACCTTAGGCTATGATACCAAGTTTGTCACGCCCCAAATTCAAGGGACGCGACCGGCACTCGACCGGGAGACCCCCAGTCAAGCGAACCTGATTTGCCTTTCCCCCACCCAACGCGTTTTCCCGTGTTTATAACATACATTATTTATGTGGAACGGTGAGACAAGATTAAAATTGCGTGATTACCACATTAAGTCCAATTCATGCATATTAGATATGCCACTTTCTGATACTGAACACGATTACAAATACATACAATCACTACCCAAAATATACATATACACCCACGTAGTGTCTATGGAACCTCTAAGAGTACTAGGAACTTATACAATACTTGCCGACAACAAGGCCCCAGCTATAACATACAATACATAATACACCACAAAAGGAAAAGGCCCGAATTACACATGGCCCCAAGAGGAAATGGGCTCACCAGTACAACCGAGAAGGATGAAGAGAAGGCACCACTAACGGCGATCTAAGCAACCTGCTATGGATCCACCTAAATCCATATAAAATATGTAGCGCCCCCGGCAAAAGGGACGTTAGTACTGTGGAATAGTACTAGTATGTATAAACAAACTTTATCCCAAGTACAATCAAGCAAATACACAATTAGGCAACAGCAATAGAACCAATTAATCAATGCACGTGGAAGGAAACAACCAAAATCAAACAAGATGCACAATCTCTCCTTTTTTTCCCTTTCAACATCATCATATTCAAGAGCTCATAGCTTTTCATTTCAGTAGTGATAACGATCACATTTCATCCTTATTACCTCATCCACCCTTATTACCTCGGCCACCCTTATCACCACAACCTATTATCCTTATTACTTCGTGTTGCGGCGCGCAACCCGACCCCGCCTGAAAATTTTAATTCACAGCACAATCACAAACAATTTCATCACAAAAATCACCAATTCAAGGAATACAAATTCATATCAACGACTCATTTATTTGAGCCCAAGGCACCATAACATCTATCAAGTAGAAATTTCATGAACACGGTGTTGCCACATTCGCTCAATTCAGTTACAGTGTTTCACAATATTCTTTTTCATTACTATCCACGTATGGCTTTCAACTATTTTACACATTCCCGCATTTGAGCACATTATCAATCTTTCGTTCATTGCCCATCAAGCACCTTTTACAACTTCATACAGCACAGTAGCATGATAATCAACCAGGAAGAATCAGAAAATAAAGTCTCACGTCTTAACACGTTTGAACAGTCAATTCACATATTTCCAAACAAGGTACACATACAACATACTCGAACCCAACAAGAGGATTCTACGAAGGTTAAAGTTAGCCATACATACATGGGGTTAAAATTGCTTTTCAACTTTTACTCACAAATCACTGGACCGACTAGTACCGTCAATCTAGTTCACAGTTAAACATATTCAACTCAGAATTGGAAACCATGCATACAATTTGAACTCTTTTTAATCATTTATCAACTTCTATGTGACTCCCCCCTTAGATTGCCAACCCCTTATTTGTGAAATTTACCCCAACCCGCTTCATTTTACTAGATTATGGACATTAGTGATCATGTATGAGAGGTATAAACTTATATTTTCAAGAATCAATTCATGAGAGTCCCCCTTTTGTTTAAAATCAGAAAACTAATGAGAAGGGTTTGGGGATTAACGCCTGGGTAACGCCAGGCCACCCCAGGAGTTATGGCTATAACGCCTGGGTAACGCCAGTCCTGTCCCAGATTCTTCCTTTTCGACTTTTGCACATATTTTCCGACGTTTATGCTCTCATTTAGGTCGGCTTCCATTTTCACTCACCTGCACATTAAATAAACTCCATTAAGCACACATGACGTGTATTTTTATCATTAAAACACCTAAAATGCACAATATATAATGCTAAAAATCATGAATTCTAGCCACGCATCAGGGATTCTTACATGTTAGAATGAAGAAGAAGATGATTATTCAAAATTTCCGGGCCTGAGTGACTTTGAAAATCCAATTGGTAAGATGAAGCTTTCTCTCTCAAGAACCCTTCTCCCCTCTTTCTAATTTTGTTCAGAAAATGGTTAAAAATGAAGGGGAGGGGTGTTTTAATGAACAGGGGTCGGGTTTTAAAAATTAGAAAAATAGGGCCCGACAAAAGAATGCGGTCAGGAATGCAATCGCATTCCTGACATGCGGTTCGCAGATCTCACCGCACAATGGCCCTCAAGATGGTCCAAAAATCCAGAACACACTGCCCAGGTATGCGACCAATTGTGCGGTACACATACACGTTATGCGATCACATACTGGACCGCATAGTTGACTTCAAATGGGGAAGCATTCTACCTAGGTATGCGACTATTATGCAGTCTGCATACACGTTGTGCGATCGCATAGTGCGTCGCATAACACCTACTTTCTGGAAAATTACATTCTTTAAGTCTCGGTTTACTCAGTTTAGGTCTGTTTTAAAATTTTCCACAATAAAAACAGCTCGAGACTCATTCGGGCATTATTTTAAAATGAGAAAATATTACGGGTCTTTACACAACAGGACCCTATCTCCCTCAAAAAATGATACATCACGCGCCCTCTGATCTGCGTAACTCTTCTGTCTGGACTGTGCTGTACAGAGTCTCTCCTAAATCAACTTCACTTTCTCCAAGGCATCCCTCACCAGGTCGGTGCCATATAACTTAGCCTCGCCAGGCTCAAACCACCCGATAGGAGAACGACATCACCGACCATACAAAGCCTCAAATGGTTCCATCTCAATGCTGGACTGATAACTATTATTGTAAGCAAACTCGGCCAAAGGCAAGAACTTGTCCCACTGACCCCCGAAATCAATCACACATGCCCTGAGCATGTCCTCCAATATCTGAATTGTACGATCTGACTGACCATCAGTATGAGGATGAAATGATGTGCTGAGGTCTATCTGGGTGCCCATCTCACTATACAATGCTCTCAAGAAGTGCGAGGTGAATTGAGGACCTCGATCTGATATAATGGACACCGGCACACCATCCAACCGGACTATCTCCCGAATGTAGATCTGGGCCAACCTCTCAGATGAATATGTAGTATCTACTGGAATGAAATGCGCCGATTTGGTCAATCTATCCACAATGACCCAAACCGTGTCAACCTTCCGCGAAGTCCGAGGCAACCCAACCACGAAATCCATAGCAATGCGTTCCCATTTCCACTCAGGAATGGGCATCTGCTGAAGTAGGCCTCCTGGCCTCTGGTGCTCATACTTAACCTGCTGGAAATTAAGGCACCTAGTCACATACTCCATAATGTCCTTATTCATTCGCCTCCACTAGAAATGTTGCTTCAGATCACGATACATCTTCGTAGCACCAGGGTGAAAAGAATACCGAGAACTGTGTGCCTCCTATAGAATCCTCTCCCTCAAGCCATCAACATTAGGGACACATAGGCGGCCCTGAAGTCTCAGAACACCATCCTTGCCAATAGTAACCTCCTTGGCCCTACCCTGAACCACTGTCTCCCGAAGCTTTGCCAAGCACGGATCATAGAACTGTCGGGCCTTAATCTCTCCCAATAACGAAGACTGTGCAACCACATGAGCCAAAACTCGACGAGGCTCTGAAAGATCTAATCTCACCAGGTGATTGGCCAAGGACTAAATGTCCACGGCTAGGGGTCTCTCCTCCGCTTCAATATAATCCAAGCTACCCATACCCTCAGCCTTCCCGCTCAAAGAATATGCCACCACATTAGCCTTGCCCGGGTGATAAAGAATGGTGATATCATAATCCTTCAACAACTCAAGCCATCTACGCTGACTCAAATTAAGATCCTTCTGTTTGAATAAATGTGGTAAGCTACGGTGGTCTGTATAAACCTCACAGGACACTTCATACAAATAGTGTCTCCAAATCTTAAGAGCATGAACAATCGCCGCCAACTCCAAATCGTGCACAGGTTAATTCTTCTCATGAACCTTCAGTTGGCGTGAAGCATAAGAAATAACTCTCCCCTCCTACATCAACACGCACCTCAAGCCAACGCGTGAAGCATCGTAATATACCATGTACATCCCAGAATCGGATGGCAATACTAGAACTGGCGCTGAGGTCAATGTTGTCTTGAGCTTCTGAAAGCTCGCCTCACACTCGTCAAACCATCGAAATGGGGCATTATTCTAAGTCAATCTAGTCAATGGAGCTGCAATAGAAGAGAAACCCTCTACAAATCGGCGATAATAACCTGCTAGGCCCAAAAAGCTCCTGATCTCAGAAGTTGAAGTAGGACACGACCAACTCTGAACTACCTCGATCTTCTAAGGATCAACCTTGATACCCTCTCCGGATACCACATGCCCCAAAAATTCCACGGAATCCAACCAAAACTCAGACTTGGAGAACTTAGCATATAGCTTATGTTCTCACAAAGTCTGGAGCACAACTCTCAAATGGTGCTCGTGCTCCCCTAGGCTACGGGAGTAAATAAAAATGTCATCAATGAAGACAATGACGAAGGAATAAATATACGGCCTGAACACCATATTCATCAAGTCCATAAAGGTTGTTGGGGTGTTAGTCAAGCCAAAGGACATCACCATGAACTCAAAATGGCCATATCTCGTACGAAAAGCAGTCTTCGGAACATCTGAAGCCCCAATCCTCAACTGATGATACCCTGATCTCAAATCAATCTTAAAAAACACACGAGCACCCTGCAACTAGTCAAACAAATCATCAAAAGGATACTTGTTCTTAATGGTAACCTTGTTTAACTGGCGGGAGTCAATACACATCCGCATAGACCCATCCTTCTTCTTCACAAATAGAACTGGAGCACCCCACGACGACACACTCGGTCTGATGAACCCCTTAGCTAACAACTCCTCAAGCTGCTCCTTCAACTCCTTCGGATCCATACGATACGGAGAAATGGATATAGGTTGAGGATCTAGAGCTAAATCAATGCAGAAGTCAATATCACGGTCCGAAGGCATGCCCGGAAGATCCGAAGGAAATACATCAGCATACTCTCGAACAAGTGGCATGGAATCAATCGTCGGAGACTCGGCAGCGGTGTCCCGCACATAAGCAAAATAGGCTAGACAAACCTTCTCGACCATATGCCAAGCCTTCAAGAATGAAATAACCAGGCCGGCTGAGCTAACTAAGAACCCCTCCACTCCAGCCTAGGTGACTCAGGCATGGATAAAGTAGTTGTCTTGGCATGGAAATCAAGCACAGCATGATGAGGAGATAGCCAATCCATGCCTAGAATAACCTAAAAATCAACCATGTCGAGCAATAAAAGGTCAGCTCTGGTCTCGAACTCACAAAAGGTAATAACACAAGACCGATACACCCGTTCTACCACCACAGAGTCGCCCACAAGAGTGGACACATATATAGGAGATCCCAAAGACTCCTGAGAAACATCTAGAAAAGGAGCAAATAAGGCTGAAACATATGAATAAGTGGATCCTGGATCAAACAATACTGAAGCCTCTCTACCACATACTGAGATAATACCTGTGATCACGGCGTCTGAGGCCACTACATCTGATCTGGCCGGAATAGCATAAAACCTGGCTAGAGCACCTGAAGACTGAGCTCCCCCAGAACGAGCTGGAGCTGACTGAACCCCTCCGACTGGCCTCCCCCTATAGGACGGACCCTGGCAACCTGACCCCCACATCTAGGCGGTCGAACTGCTGGTGCTGAAATCGCAGGCTGGTGACTCTGCAGCACGGCCTTGCACCGATAGTTAGGACAATCCCTCCTTATGTGGCCTAATTCCCACACTCGAAGCACCTCATAAGTGACATATCCTGCTGACCCGAAGAAGAATCCTGAATGGTCGGAGGGCGATGAGAGCCCTCAGGCATAGCACTGAAATAAGGATCAAAGGATATCTGATGACTGGAATAACCACTGGGAGAACTCTGAATAGCTGGAGGACGATAAGAGTGCTCTGGCATGGCACTGAACTAGGGCCTAACTGGGACACCTCGGGGAGGTTGTGGAGGTGTTGCATATGAAGGCCTGCTGGACCGACTGCCTCCAAACTGACCCCTTCCCCTTAGCTGGAGCACCCCTGCAATCGCCTGTAAATCTGCCCCTCTTGTCCTGCTGACCCTGCTCCCTGCTCCTCAATCGGTATACCATAATCCGTCGAGTTATCTCGACCACAAGCTGGTACGGGGTACCCATCTCCACCTCTCAAGCCATGGTGGACCTAATACCTGGATGCAACCTTGCTACAAACCTCCGAACTCTCTCAGCATCGGTGGGTAATATCATAAGACTATGGCATAACAGCTCTGAAAATCAGCTCCTCCCTCTCAGAGGGTGGAATATATCTATCCAAGAACATCTGTGTGAACTTCTCCCAAGTGATAGTAGGAGAATCAGCTGGCCTGTTCAGAATATAAGACTGCCACCACCTGCGAGATCTGCCCTCTAACTGGAATGCAGTGAAATCCACTTCATGGGACGCTAAGATCTCCATGTTGTGCAGTCTATCCCTGCACCTATCAATGAAATCCTATTCATCCTCACATAGATCACCCTCGAAGGCTGGAGGGCATAAGCGGGTCCATCTGTCTAACATCTTATATTGGTCGTCACCCACAACTGGTCTAGGCTCCGGTGTTACCGCTATAGGTTGGGCATCATCCACGGGCAGTGTACCCGGGGTGGGATGTAATGTTGTTGTCAGTCCTGCGGACTGGGCAGTAGGGTTCTGGGCTCCCCCTCCCGCCTGTGAAGTGACAGGATCTGCTGGAAATAAACCAGCCTGGGACATGGTGTCCATGAACCTTATCATACAGCCCATGGCTGCCTAGAAGCCTGGCACCGTCATAAAGTCTACGGGTGCCGGATCTTCTGGTGGCACCTCATCCTTCTCCTCTAATATAGGGTCCTCTGGTGGCGGGACCGGTATAGCTCTAGGATGCCCTCGTCCCCTACCACGGGCAGGTGCCCTACCCCTGCCCCTACCACGGCCTCGAGCGGTGGGGAAAGCACCCTCTCCCGGATCAAGAACATGAGATACACACGTCCTCACAATCTATGAGAGAATAGAAGAATGAATTTAGTAAATCATAGGCTGCACGATAAAGTAAGAACAAGTAGAGGTTTCCTAACACCCTGTAGCATCCTGAAAATAAGTACAGACGTCTCTATACCGATCCGCAGGACTCTACTAGGTTCGCCCGTGCCTCATGAGACTTACGTGAACCTAGTGCTCTAATACCATGTTGTCACGACCCAAATCCTAATTCAGGTCCTGATGGCGCCAACAGCGGGGTTAGGCAAGCCAACATGAATTACACCAAGTGTTACCCTTCTCATTTGATTAATTATCCCAACGTTTACCAGTTTTAAAAGATTTTTTGGATGATGATATCCTGTGACATAAAGTAAAACCATCTGATACATGAGCCAAAAGATAATCATATGTATAAATATACAACCCAAAACCCAAAATATACGCTACGTGTGAGCCAGGAACTAGTGTCACGAGTATCACGGGCAACTATATGAATATACAAGGATAACATATATATATACACAACCCCACAGTCTGAATGAAGTAGATGGGAAAATGACAAAGGGAAACTCTGGGGTGCCGCCAGAGATCGTCAGGAAGAGCAGCTCACCGCGAAGTCGAACCAGCCCAAGTCAGTACCTAACACCGGCACGATAATCAGTTGTACCAGCCTCCTGACCTGTACAGTCAAGTACAGAAAAAGAATGCAGCATGAGTACATAATAAATATGTACCTAGTGAGTATCCCGCCCAAACTCGAAACAGTAGTGACGAGAGGTCGACTAGGTACTCACTAAGGTCCAGCAATATAATATATGACGGAATATGGCTAAAGCAATAGGCATGGGAAACAGTGAGCAAAAAGTACATAGCAAATAACGAAATCCAGATAATTAATCGAAAAAGGAACAACAAAGTACCAAAATCTTCTCTTAACCAATACCTGACACTCCAGTTTTAAGTGACTCAGAACTCAAGTGATCATACACATACCAGGACAAGACGACCGGCCGGAGTCATAAGGATGGTCATAGGGACTAAGGTCATAAGTTAACCCATGATCGCGAATCATACCTGCGACTCGCGTGCTGAATCGATATAATAAGCTAACCCACGAACGCGCATCGTACCTGAGACTCGTGCTGACTTGATAAAATAATAAGCTGACTCACGGTCGCGCATCATACCCGCGACTCGTGTGCTGACTTGATAATAATAATAAGCTGACCCACGGTCGCGCATCTTACCTGTGACTCGTGTGCTAACTCGATAATAGTAATAAGCTAACCCACGGCCACGCATCATACCTGCGCCTTGTGTGCTGGCTCAATAACAAGTGTGTATATATATAAGTACATGTGTGTACCAACTCAACAGTGAACACAACAGGACTCTGCCAGCACCACGGATAGTCAACTGGGATCTAAATCATAATGTTTCATGTTTCCATATCACCTCGACAATAATTACAACTCTTAACACATATAAGGTACAAATAAGGCACATAGTGGCATGCTCGTGAGTCCTATAGCTACCCGACATAGCAATATAGTCGCCACGTACGGACTCTCATCACTTGGTACGTATGCGGTATCCACAACATATATACATAGCAAATAAGGAACCTGTTGGGACATTTCCTCCTTACAAGGTTGTAAAGGAGGATCACCTCGTGACGAAACCACCCCTCGGATCAAGGATGCGCCCGAATCTCTGAAATCTACCCTTGACGGCTCGCAACTAGCCAAATATAGTATAATGACATCAATGCATGCTAGAGGTAGGGAAATTATTCTAATTTTTTTCCAAAATTCAACATTATTGAGAAATTCCCAAAATCCAACCACGGGCCCACACGCTCGGATTCCGAAAATTCTCGAAGGGATCACTCACCCGAAGCCTAAGGATCATAATTATGTCAATTTACTGGAATGCATGTCAATCATTGGGTGATGTATCAAATTCTTAAGAGCCCTAACTTGTACTATCAATTTTCTTGGTTTATGATGTTTTAGTAATTGATTCTAGTTGAATCCAATGTAAACATTTAGGAAAATAGAGAGGAATTACTCACCTTAGCACTATATGGGTCGTGGGGGTTGCTGCTCAAGCTTGAAGGCCTTCTAATGGAGTTTGTGCATTAGAAATAATGAAGACAGCATGTTTCTTAAACATTTAAGGAGGTCTGCCTACAGGTGTTTCCGCACCTGCGACCCAGGGACCGCACCTGCGGTCCCGCACTGGCGAGAAAATAATCTCACCTACGAAAAATGAGGCGAGTGGGTTGGGGATCGCACCAGCGAAAGGGTTTCCGCACCAGCGGACCCGCCCCTGTGGAAATGGTTCTACACCTACGAAGGCTGGGGGGATGGGTTTCCTCTCTTGCGAGGTTGGGACGCCAGGAGTGGTCCCGCACCAGCGGCTTGGAAACCGCACCTGCAGTCACACCAGCAGTTGTTTTAGCTAGTTTTTGGCCTCGTTAGGTGCCCGGGAGGCACCTGGGCCCATCCGAGCCCTAATCCAGATATACCAACAAGTCCCAAATTATAATACAGACTCGCCCGAGCCTTCGAAACACCCAAAACAACGCTAAAACTCAAAATCACACCCCCAAACCCCAAGAACCAAACTTAGAAATTTTCAATTTTCTAGCCTTCGCTCACAACGCGCCGAATCGACCTATACAACTCGGAATAACCTCAAATTTTGCAGAAAAGTCATAATACATAACGGAACTATTCCCGGTCTAAAAATTCCGTTCGAACCTCGATAACATAAAAACATGCCCCAAACAAAAATATGAACTTAAGGAACTCCTTATTTCAATATTGGGCACCGAAATGCCCCCGGGTCATCAGAAACCCAATCCGAACATACGCCCAAGTCCGAAATCATCACACGAAGCTACCGAAACCGATGAAACTCGATTCCTAGGTCGTTTACCAAAAACATTGACCGAAGTCAAACTTGGCCTTAAAGGCCAACCTTAAGGAACCAATTGTTCCTATTGCACTCAAAACACCTCTGAATCCCGGACTACCAGTCCCCCCAAGTCATAAATCATAAAATACCACTATGAAAAGTTTTATTTAGGGGAACGGGGTCCGATAACGCAAAACGACCGATCGGGTCGTTACAATAAACTTCCTTCAGGAGCAATCCTGGATTGAAGACAAGTATTTTACCTTATTTTTCTTTTCTTAACTCTTGAAATTTTATAATTAGATTTTAAATACAAGCAAACACAACAAAGTTTGATTATAATTCTAATAGAGTTTGTAAGAAATTATAACCACTCGAAGTGGCAAAATTTCTCTACCTCTCCATGAACAAGTTCTTGTATGATTGTGAGCAGAAAATGTAACGACCTGATTGGTCGCTTTGAGTATTTGCACTTCACTCGGTAGTTTTAGGGCATGAGTATCTCTGCATGATGTATTAGGACTTGTGTGAATCGTCGCTTTTGGTTTTCAAGTTACTCACAATCGATTCGGAAGAATGAACTTCAGGATTGAAGCTTTAGGTTGGAAGAGCTGACTAAGTTTGAATTTTTAGTATTTGACCTCGGATTGGGGTTTTGATGATTACAACGGATTTGTATAGTAATTTTAGACTTAGGAGCGTGTCTGGATTGTGATTTGGAGGTTCGTAACTGACTTAGGCTTGAATGGCGAAAGTTGGATTTTGGGAAGTTTGACCAGGAGTGAACTTTTTGATATCGGGGTCGAATTCTGATTCCGGAAGTTGGAGTAGGTCTGTAATTTCAAGTGTGACTTGTGCTCAAAATTTGAGGTCAATCGGACGTGATTTGATAGGTTTCGGCATCGGTTGTAGAAGTTTAAAGTTTCAAAGTTCATTGATTTTGATATGAGGTGTGATTCATCATTTCGAGATTGTTATGCATGATTTGAAGGCTCGAGTAGGTTTGTTTCATCATATACAACTTGCCTACAAAATTTGGCGCCATTTGAATTAATTTAGTATGGTTCGGATGCTTGGTTGCGATTCTAGAAGTTCTTGAAGTTTATTTTGATCTTCATGCGTTTCTGCATCTGATTCGTGATTTTAGAGGTTATTTTGATGTTTTGATGCGTGAGCGACTTCGTGTTGTATTTTTGGACTTGTATGGGTGGGTGGTTTGGAGCCTCGGGGGCTCAGGTGAGTATCGAATTGGTTTCGGAATGATTTTATGATTTTTAAGTGTTGGTACTAGTGTCATAGCATTTACGATATTTTTGTCGAAAATGCAATTATTGCAATTGTGAATTAGCCCTCGCATTTGCGAACCTGGGCTGCTAAGGCAGACTTCGCATTTGCGAAAATATTCCTCGCATTTGCGAGTGTGGGTCGTTTGCAGTTTATTGTATCTCTCTGTTCACATAATTCTACTATTTTACTATAAAAATCCAGTAGAGCCTTAACCTGACCTCGTCACTACTCGACTGGGGTCAGGCTTGGCACTTACTGGGTACCAATATGTGGTGTACTCATGCCCTTTCCTGCACATATTTTTCGTGTGCAGATCCAGGTACCAGCGCTCAGTTCTGTGGCTAGGGGTCCGAGCAGCAGCTTTTTAGGAGACTGAAAGGTAATTCTTTCGCGTTCGCAGAGTCCTTCGAGTAACCTTCCACTCCCGATTTAGATAGATTTCTTTTTCATGTAAATTCCCTCTCATTGTATAGAGCTATTTTGAGACAGAGCTTGTGACTAAAGTGATATTCCGGGTTTTTGGGAAAAGTTGTATTTTGTATACGCCAAGTGGCGATGTTTTCATTGTAGACTCACTTATTTCGTCTTTATTTACATTGTTTTTATCAAATATGTGTTTCTGCGATTAGGCTTACCTAGTCGTAGAGACTAGGTGCTGTCACTATGCCTTCGGAGGGGAAATTGGTTCGTGACAAGTTGGTATCATAGCTTCTAGGTTCATAGAAGTCAGCAGTCACAAGCCGGTTTATTAGAGTCTCGCGAATCGGTGCAGAGACGTCTGTATCTATCTTCGGGAGGCTATGTAACTATTAAGAACAATCATATTTCTTTGATTTCCTTGTCGTGCGAGTTATTGACATCAAAAAAATTCTAAAATTCTATTATATTCTTTCCCACAGATGGTGAGGACCCGTACTGGGAGGACCCATGACCAGGCACCCGAGCCCCCTGCCAGAGCCGCCAGAGGTCGGGGCCGGGGTAGAGGATGACTATGCGGTGCAGCTCGAGCACCGGCGAGGGCAGCGGCAGAGGAGCCTATAGCAGCCACAGCTGGAGAGCCGGCACAGGAGGTCCCTATTACTGTCCAGCCTTGCAGGAGATCTTCGCTCAGTTCATGAGAATGTTTAGTACTCTAGCACATGCTGGACTATTTCCGATAGCTCCCGCTACATCTCAGGCAGGGGAAGGGGCACAAACTCCCGCAGCCCGCACTCCTGATCAGAAGGGCCAGGCTGATCAGGCCCCGGAGTATATTCCTATGCCCCCAGCAGCTCCAGTTCAGCATGATTCTAGGGCAGTGGCTTCTGAGGCCGAGCAGCTCAGACTCGAGAGGTACAAGAAGTACCACCAACCTACTTTCAGCGGACTAGCTTCAGATGATGCTCTGGGGTTTCTTGAGGAGTGTCATTGTATTATCCTCACTATGGGCATTGTGGAGAACAGTGGGGTTTCTTTCACCGCTTTCCAGCTGAAGAGAGCGGCATATCAGTGGTGGCGAGCCTATGAGTTGAGTAGTCCGGACGAGGCAGCCTCACTCACTTGGACTCAGTTTTCAGAGATGCTTTTGCGAGAGTATGTCCCTCAGAGCCTCAGGGATGTTTGGCACGCAGAGTTTGAGCAGTTGCGCCAGGGTATTATGACTATGTCGGAGTATGCAGTCTGTTTCAGTAAGTTAGCTCGGCATGCACCAGCCTTGGTTGCCACAGTCAGAGAGCGGGTTCGCTGCTTCATTAAGGGACTCCATCCTAGTATTCGGACCAGTATGTCCAGAGAGTTGGAGATGGATATCACTTACCAGCAGGAAGTGAGCATTTCTAGGAGAGTAGAGGGCATGTTCGCCCGGGACAGAGAGGAGAGGAAGGCCAAGAGGTCTCGAGAGGCTGGCCATTTTTCAGGAGCTCGTGCATCAGCAGCACGTCACACAAGGGGCTTTGTGGGTCTCCTTATTCATTCATCCCTTCCAGCAGCCAGTGGTATTCCAGCTCCTCCTAGACCTCAGGAGTTCTATTATGCACCGCCAGTATCCAGTATGCCTCGAGTTCGAGGTGCTATTTCCGGCCAGCTCAAAAGGCCAACTCCTATTTAGTCTCAGCCTCAGCTTCCTCCGAGGAGTTTTTTTGAGTGTGGCGACCCTCGTCACTTGATTAGAGATTGCCCCAAGGCTAGGAGAGTGCACCTCCACAGTCTTATCAGCCTCCACGTGCTCCGTCGCATCCTCCGGCTATTCTTCCAGCCTCAGCTGCCTCTCCACCTCCTCAGCCAGCTCGAGGTGGGGGTCGGGGAGGTGGGGGTTGCCCTAGAGGGGGAGTCCAGGCCAGATACTATGCCCTTCTAGCCCGTTCTGAGGTTGTTGATTCACACTTAGTCATCATAGGTATTGTCCCTCTCTGCCATAGGGATGCATCAGTATCATTTGATCCAGGCTCTACGTATTCATATGTGTCCTCTTATTTTGCTCCACATTTGGGGATATTTAGGGATTCTTTGAGTTCCCTTGTCTCTATATCTACTCCTATAGGAGACTCTCTAGTTATGGACCGCGTATATCGGTCGTGTTTGATTTCTCTTAATGGTTCTGAGACTAGGGCTGATTTATTATTATTCAACATGGTAGATTTCGATGTTATCTTGGGCATGGACTGATTGTCGCCCCATTATGATATTCTTGATTGTCACGCTAAGACTGTGACGCTGGCTATGCCAGGCTTGCCGAGATTTGAGTGGAGAGGTACCTTAGAGTATACTCCCCGCAGGGTCATTTCATTCCTTAAGGCTCAGCGGATGGTTGAGAACGGCTGTGATGCATACTTGGCCTATGTGAGAGATGCCAGTATTGATACCCCTCAAGTTGATTCAGTTCCAGTAGTGAGGGACTTTCCTGATGTATTCCTAGCTAATCTTCCGGGTATGCCGCCCGACAGAGACATTGATTTCGGCATTGATTTGTTGCCGAGCACTCAACCCATTTCTATCCCTCCTTACCGTATGGCTCCTCCTGAGTTGAAGGAGTTAAAGGAGCAGTTACAGCAGTTTCTTGATAAGGGTTTCATCAGACCCAGTATATCACCTTGGGGTGCTCCAGTATTGTTTGTGAAGAAAATGGATGGTTTTATGCATATGTGTATTGATTATCAACAGTTGAACAAGGTCACCATGAAGAACAGGTATCTTTTTCCTCGTATTGATGATTTATTCGACCAGCTGCAGGGTTCCAGGGTATTCTCCAAGATTGACTTGCGTTCTGGCTATCATTAGTTGAAGATTCGGGATCCAGATATCCCGAAGACTGCCTTCAGGACCATATATGGCCACTATGAGTTTCTTATTATGTCATTTGGGCTGACCAATGCCCCCGTAGATTTTATGCATTTGATGCACAATGTGTTTCGGACTTATCTTGATTCCTTCGTCATTGTGTTTATTGACGACATTTTGGTGTATTCCCGATCACGGGAAGATCATGAGAAGCACTTGAGGACAGTACTTCAGACTTTGAGCGAGAAGAGATTGTATGCTAAATTCTCTAAATATGAGTTCTAGCTTGACTCAATGGCATTGTTGGGCCACATAGTGTCTTGGGATGGGATCAAGGTAGATCCGAAGAAGGTGGAGGCGGTGCAAAGTTGGCCTAGACCGTCATCAGCTACGGAGATCCGCAGTTTCCTTGGTTTAACTGGTACTATCGTCATTTTGTGGAGGGTTTTTCGTCCATTGCAGCACTGATGACCAGGTTGACTCAAAAGGGTGCTCCGTTCAGGTGGACTAAGGAGTGTAAGGAAAGCTTTCAGAAGCTCAAGATAGCTCTGACTTCAGCTCCAGTGTTGGTATTGCCTTCGGGTTCAGGGTCTTATACCGTCTATTGTGATGCTTCGAGGATTGGCCTTGAAGCGGTGTTGATGCAGGATGGTAGGGTGATTGCCTACACATCATGACAGTTGAAGGTGCATGAGAAGAACTATCCAGTGCATGATCTCGAGTTGGCAGTGATTGTTCACGCCCTGAAGATATGGCATCATTATTTATACGGTGTTCCCTGTGAGATTTTCACTGATCACCGGAGTTTGCAGCACATATTCAAGAAGAAGGACCTAAATTTGCGCCAGTGGAGATGGTTGGAGTTGCTAAAGGACTATGACATCACTATATTATACCACCCGGGGAAGGCCAATGTGGTGGTCGACGCCTTGAGTCATCGGGCGGAGAGTTTGGGGAGTTTGGCTTATCTTCCGGCAGTTGAGAGGCCCTTAGCCTTAGATATTCAGAAGCCAGTCAGTTCGTGAGGTTGAATCTCTTGGAGCATTGTCGGGTTTTATCTTGTGTGGTAGCTCGGTCTTCTCTTTATAACCGCATTCGAGAGCGCCAGTATGATGATCCCCACCTTCTGGTCCTTCTGGACAGGGTACGGCGAGGTGACGCTAGGGATGTGACTATAGAAAATGACGGTGTGATGAGGATGCAGGGTCGGATCTGTGTGCCCAATGTGGATGGGCTTCGAGAGTTGATTCTTGAGGAGGCCTATAGCTCGTGGTATTCCATTCATCCGGGTATCGCGAAGATGTACCAGGATCTGAGACAACACTATTGGTGGAGAAGGATGCAGAAGGATATAGTGGAGTTTGTGGCCAAGTGTCTCAACTGTCAACAAGTCAAATATGAGCATCAGAAACCGGGAGGGTTACTTCAGCAGATTGAGCTTCCAGAGTGGAAGTGGGAGCGGATCACCATGGACTTCGTGGTTGGACTTCCTCGGACTTTGAAGAAGTTCGATGTTATTTGGGTGATTGTGGATCGGCTGACTAAGTTAGCCCATTTCATTCTGATGTTGAATACATACCCCTCCGAGAGGTTGGCGGAGATTTATATCAGGGAGATTGTTCGCCTCCACGGTATTCCAGTATCTATCATTTCAGACAGAGGTACACAGTTTATTTCACGGTTCTGAAGAGACGTTCAGTAGGAGCTAGGCACCAGGGTAGAGTTGAGTAAAACCTCTCACCCTCAGACAGACGGGCAGTCCGAGCGCACGATTCAGATTCTTGAGGATATGCTTCGTGCCTGTGTGATGGATTTTGGAGGGTCATGGGACCGATACTTGCCACTTGTAGAGGTTGCTTATAATAACAGCTACCAGTCCATCATTCAAATGGCGCCATATGAGGCTTTGTATGGTAGACAGTGTCGGTCCTCAGTAGGATGGTTTGATCTGGGCGAGGCCCTATTGTTGGGTACAGATTTGGTCCAGGACGCCCTGGACAAGGTGAAGGTGATTCAAGAGAGACTTCGCGCAGCTCAGTCCAGGCAGAAGAGTTATGCGGACCGGAAAGTTCGTGATTTGGCGTTTATGGCTGGTGATCGTGTTTTGCTTTGGGTATCTCCTATGAAGGGCATCATGAGGTTCGGGAAGAAGGGTAAGCTGATTCAGAGATTTACTGGCCCTTTTGAGGTGTTGTGACGTGTTGGGGAGGTTGCTTATGAGCTAGCCCTGCCTCCCAACCTAGCAGGAGTTCATCCGATATTCCACGTCTCCATGCTCCGGAAGTATCAGGGTGACCTGACTCATGTTTTGAATTTCAGTTTAGTCCAGTTGGACTAGGATTTAACATATGTTGAGGAGCCAGTAGCTATATTGGATATACAGGTCAGAAAGCTCAGGTCAAAGGATATTGCATCAGTAAAGGTTCAATGGATGGGTCAGCCAGTCGAGGAGGCGACTTGGGAGACTAAGAAGGATATACGCAGTCAGTACCCTCATCTTTTCACAGCTTCAGGTATGTCTCTATACTCGTTCGAGGGAGAACGAATTTCTTAAGAGGGGGAGAATGTAACGACCCGGTAGGTCATTTTGAGAGTTAGCGCCCCAATCCCCTAATAAATTTTTTCCCCATGTCTATTTCTGCTTTTGGGAAATGTTGGAGCGTTGAGTGGTGAAATTCGAAGAGTTTTTGGACACATAGTCCTTATATGTGAGTCTAAGCTTAAAAAATCGAACCATAGTTGGAACTGTGGGAAGACGGGTCTGGAATGGGATTCCGTTGACTCCGTTAGCTCTGTAGGGTGATTTCGGAGTTAGGAGCGTGTCCAGAATATGTTTCTAGGTCTGTAGTAGATTTAGGCTTGAATTGGCGAAAAGTTAGAATTTCGACGATTTCTACCTATAGGTGGAATTTTGATATCGGGCTCGGAATAAAATTCCGAGAGTGGTTGTAGGTCTGTTGTATCATTTGTGACTTGTATGTAAAATTTGAGGTCATTCGGACTAGTTTTGATATGTTTCGACACCGGTCTTAGATTTTGGAAATTTCATAAGTTCTTAGGCTTGAATCCATGTATAATTGGTGATTTTGGTGTTATGTGATGTGTTTTGGAGGCGCTGATGTGTGGCTAGAACTCATGGTTTAACACGTTATGTACCTTACATTTGATGTGCGTTAATGATAAAAATACACTTTGTATGTGCATAATGGAGTCTATTTCATGTGTAGGTGAATTGGAGATGGAAGCCGAGCTAAATGGATGCATAAACGTCAAAAATACGCTCAAGAGGCGAAGAGGAGTGCAACAGGCTATAGCTGGGCGTTTGGCTGTAAAACCTGGTCATACAAGGCTATAGCTGGGCGTTTGGGCTATAAAGCCTGGTAAGACCAAGCGTTATCCATGCGTTTGAGCCTTAAGGCCAGGCCTGGCCTGGCTTTATCCAGGCGTTTGGGCCATAAATCCAGGTCCCTGGTCTGGTCCAACCCGAGTTTTGAAGATTTTAAGTGTTTCCCGGTTTGAATAGAAGTCTCCTACACGTTTAGGGTTTGTCCCAAACATATAAATAGACCCAAAAACACAACTTGGAGAGGGATATGCCATTAGAGACAAGAGACGTTTGTGGAATACTACTCAGAGAAGCAAAACATTGATTTTTACAGCTTTTATTCATTACTTTGTAGTTTAGTTATGTAAGTTATTTTGGGTTTGATTCTTATGAGCATGATTAGCTAATTTCTTTAATCTAGGGTTTTGGTGGAACCCGTTGGGGGATGAACTTATTGTGATAT
>MDKI01166941.1:0-18193 GCA_005239505.1 Nicotiana paniculata
AGATTCAAAAATATTTTCTTTTTCTTTAGAAGTATTTCTTTCAATAAATTCAAAATAAAAGACAAAAAATATTTTCTTTTTTCTTTAGAAGTTTTTCTTTCAAGAAAAAAAAATAGAAAACAAATCTAAATCCTGAAATATTTTCTTTCTTCTTTTTAAGTCTTTGTTTCGGAAAAAAAAAAATTCAAAATCCAAAAAAAAAGGGCTAGATTATTTACTTTATTCCTGATAATCCCGAACTACGTAAGATCTGATTCATGTTCCCACATGATACATAGGCAACCCACATCAGGTTTGATCGAATGATTTTGAAAAAAAAAAGAAAGTGAAGAAAAAAAAATGATAATAAGGACCGATTGAGGCCATTCTAACGTGTCTTTTATTTTGAATTGTGAAGAAAGTTTGAGGTGGTTGATTTGTGGTAAGCTGACAACACAAAATCCAAGGGAAAAGTGACAACTGACATCGAAGCTGTTACGAGCGGTCATGAGACCCAGGGTCAGAGATTTCAACAAGAGTCTACCATGGTTGAGGAAAATAGAGTATTGAAGCAGCTAATGACTTAAATGTGTCAAGCATGGGCCGATAGCCAAGGACTGCCCTTTTCTATTCATGGTTTCCCAGAGTTCACACCCATCTCGACTACTACGATTTCGGTCTCATTTTCTGACCAATCATGCCCACCTAGGTTCAGTATTCATCCCAACTGTATGAATACAGCTGGAAATTTTGTTGCATACTCTCAAAGTTTGCCATTGACAACCAATAAGACAATCACTACTGTTATGCCCGTCTTCACCATCCCAAAGCCGACAGTGGTACAAAAGAAAAGTCATGGGTCACAATTTGCTACCCAGCAAGAATAGTACCACTCTCCTGAGTACCATTCATACCTGTTTGATCTTCCTGCAAACATCGAGAAGCCTGTCCGAAAGATGGCACAGGAAGAAATGACCCAAAGAGTGAATAGCTTAGAACGACAGTTGAAAAATATGCAAGGGTTGGCAGGTCAGAAGAGTACTGCCTTCAAAGATCTTTGTATGTTCCCCGATGTTCGTTTTCCACTGGGTTTCAAGACTCCCAAATTTGAAAAGTATGATGGACACGGAGACCCCATAGCCCACCTGAAAAGGTATTGCAATCAACTAAGAGGTGCGGGAGGAAAAGAAGAATTACTGATGGCTTATTTTGGGGAAAGCATTATGGGAGTAGCCTCTGAATGGTTTATGGATCAAGACACATCTCGTTGGTATGTCTGGGATGACATGGCGCAAGCCTTTGTCAAACAGTTCCAATACAACATCGACATCTCCCCAGACCGCAATTTCCTTTCCAACCTGAAGAAGAAACCAACTGAAAGTTTCAGAGAATATGCCATTAAATGGAGAGAGCAAGCGGCTAGAGTTAAGCCACCCAAGGATGACCACGAGATCTTCCTTCAGGCTCAAGAGCTAGATTATTTCCAAAACATGATGTCCGCAGTTGGCAAGTCCTTCTCGGAAGCAATCAAAATGGGGAAAATGGTTGAGAACGGTCTTAAGACAGGCAAAATTATAAGCCAAGCAGTTCTCAAAGCTGCAACTCAGGCTGTCCAAATTGAATTTAGTAATTTTAGCGACAAGAATGAGAAGGATGAAGAAATCATGATGACATCAGGATCGAGAATAGGTCCTAGGAGAACATCTCGAAGGTATGACCAGCCTCATCTATTTTTTGATGACTCCCCTGAGCACTACTATCCACTTCAGAACCCTCAATACTATGTTGCTCCACCCCAGTATGTTGTCCAGCCACCAAGACACCCCAGAAGACGAGCACCAGCACCCCAAAGTCTTCATCAGTCTCCGCCGAATTTTCAAGTTCCCTATAACCCGCATCTAAGTCAGGGGTATAGAGGGGAACAAAGGCTGAAAGATAATTTTACACCAATAGGAGAGTCTTATGCAAGCTTATTTGAGAAATTAAAGCATTATGACATGATTTCACCTATTCCTCCAAATTATGTAGACCCACGTGCAAGAAGATTTGACCCTTCTAAAAGGTGTGAATACTATTCCAATGCCCAGGGGCACAATGTTGAAAGCTGTCGGGATTTGAAAAGAGAAATAGAAAAGATGATCCAGGAAAAACGTATTGTGATCCAAGACAGTAACACCCAGAATATCACGCAGAACCCTTTACATGCACATGATGATGCATACCTTGTGGGGATGATGCATGGTGACATGAAGTATGAGAATCCTCTCGTGAACTTTCCAACTGGAATTGAATAAGGCCATGGTGATTCTGATGAGCAAATTTGTGGCTAAATGTCAAGCTTAACAATTGAAAAGTCATTTCCTCCTCACTAGGAAGGAATCTTGGTAGCTTGTTTTGATGTTTTTTTCTATTATCTGGTTTATTTCAGGGTTGTGATCCAGATTTTATTTGTTTTATTGAGTCAATCCTTTCTATCCCTCTATTCTGTTTGTGTGAGTCTTGTCTGTCGGTTTTATTGCTATTTTCATTCCGGGTTATTTTAGGGTTGTAACTCGGATTTTAGGTTATTTTCTTATTGTTTACTCAATGAAATACAGTTTGTCCTTTTGTGTCATTCCATGCTTAGTTCTTTTTTCGCTAGTTTTAGTGATATGACATGCATGCGAAAATTTTGGCCAGATCTTAGAAAATTGATTTAAGCTTAATTTGGATAACTGAGAATAAGACAATTTTGAGGATGAATAAAGATTTGAAGTATTTTGGAATTAAGGTCGAGTAAAATTCACATTCAAATCATTGTGAAGATCAGGTTTGAGGATATCGAATCAATTGAAGCTTGGTCGAAAGTTTGACATTAATTGATGGAAAGTGTCTTTCGACCACGACACACCAAGAAGATAGACATGTTCATCAATGCTATGATCGCGAAAAGGTAATATGATTGTCATTCTGGAGGCTAGGAGGCTCTTTTTCTGCTACCCAAACAATTTATACCCTTTGTTACCTCTTTTGAGCCAGTGTTATTTTCTTTGACCACCCTCTTTTGGAATCAAGTTTAGAGTCAATGAAAAAAAAAGAAAATAAAGGTCCATGTCCCAAGAGTACAAGCTGGGGAAATCCTTAGAAAGCTTAGGTAAAAGGAAGAAGAAGAAAAGAACAGTTAAAGGTCCACGCCCCCAGAAAATAAAAGCTGGGGCAACTTGTTTTGAAAATAAAAAAAATGAAAAAAAGAAAAGAAAAAAAAGAAAAGAGAAAAGAAAAAAAGAAAAGAGAAAAGAAAAAAAAGAAAAGAGAAAAGAAAAAAAAAAGAAAAGAGAAAAGAAAAAAAAAGAAAAGAGAAAAGAAAAAAAAAAAGAAAAGAGAAAAGAAAAAAGAAAGAAAGATGAAAAAAAATAGTTAGTCAGATGTTTGAACTACGTTAGACCTGATTCCTTTAAAAAGGGATACGTGGGCAGCCTTACACGGTTCGGTCCAACCAAATAAGAATTAAAAAAAAATCCAAAAATCCCCAATAGCTGAAATTGGGGCAAAGAGTTTGTTTCACTTTTAAAAGAGTCGATTCCAAGAGTTGTAAGTGTACAACTCTTCATTTGATTCTACTTTGAGCCTTCATGTCGACCTTTCTTTCCAACCCTATCCAAAAACCTTCCAAATAAAGACCTCCCGGTATGCCTTCAAGAATGCCAAGATAAGCATGCAATGAGCAACGGTGTCACATGATATAGAACACTGTCAAGTTGCTCACAAAAGAAAAAGGAAAAATAAAAATAAAAATAAAAATGAGAGAGTCTTACTAGTTAAAACCCTCACGGGCACTGTAAGGCACCGGTAAGTAGAGATAAAATAAATGAGAGAGACTTATTTGTGAAAACCCCTCGTGGCACCACTAGTCGAAGGTGAGTCATGAAGCTGAAGCAAAGAATTGGCACAAACAAGACCGACTTCAAAGGTCATAGGAATGGTAAAAGGAAAGATTAGATCAGCTTGATAGATCAGGCCGTTGAGTCCAAAATGCATGTCATAATCATTAAGGCTAGTTACCGCAAAATAAAAAGAGAAAAAAGGTGGCTCTCCCTTCCGTCCTTCCCAACAGGGACATTTCTTGTTAATACTTGTTTCTTTGCATCATTGTGTCCTTCACTCTGAGTCAGTCCTTGTCAAAACAAGCAAGAAAAGATTTCAAAATCTACTACCAGCTTTTCAGTTGCACAAAGTAAATTTGGCCAGCGAGTTTTTACACTCAACATGCATTGAAGATTCATGCAAAGGTTTCCCCCCAAAAGACTCTTGTCAGCCTATTCGGTTGAAGCAAGCAAATATAGCCTCAAGGTTAATCGGAGATCCTTTATAGTACCGAACAAGGACTATGAAGTGTGCACATCGTGCAAAAAGAACTTACTAGTTGTGATTCTCTCTGATGGACAAATTGCTCAAAAGCAAAAGCCATTCAAGATATGTAACAGTTATCCAAGACAAGAAATCTCTTCTCTTGAGATAAGACTGATTGAGCCACAATACAAATGGTACTGGGTGTAAAACAATCAGGGTTAATGCAGAGCAAAAGTCTCTTGAAACCGACTCAAGCTGATTGAGCAAAAGCCAAGCTGCCCAAGACTCAAGGCCACAAACTGACCACCACTTTTAAAACTGACGAAATTTTCTTTGTTTGAAACAGGAACAAAGCAGTGCAACGAAGTGGTTCAAAAAAGAAGAAGAGAAGAGCCGAAAAAGGATAGTTTCTCAAATCTTTGACTTTATTTGTCTTGCTAGTGTATATAAATTTCGTCATTTCTCTTCACATTTTTCCTCCTAGGATAAAAATTCCTAGTCTGATGGATTTTTCTCCCAATAAAAATCTTAGTCTGATGAATCTTTTTCCTAAGATAACAAAAAAAGAGGACCTAGTCTGATGAACTTTCTCCTAGGATCAAAATTTTAGTCTGATGAATTTTTCTCCTAAGATAGAAAACATAGTCTGGTGAATTTTCTCCTAGGATAAACGTCTTAGTCTGATGAATTTTTCTCCTAAGATAGAAAACCTAGTCTGATGAATTTTTTCCTAGGATAGAAATCTTAGTCTGATGAATCTTTCTCCTAAAATAACAAAAAAAAAAAAAAAGAAGAAGAAAAGAGACCTAATCTGATGAACTTTCTCCTAGGATCAAAATCTTAGTCTGATGAATCTTTCTCCTAAAATAACAAAAAAAAAAAAAAAGAAGAAGAAAAGAGACCTAATCTGATGAACTTTCTCCTAGGATCAAAATCTTAGTCTGATGAATCTTTCTCCCAAGATAGAAGACCTAGTCTGATGAACTTTCTCCTATGATAGAAATCTTAGCTTGATGAATCTTTCTCCTAAGATAACAAAAAAAAAACCTAGTCTGATGAATTTTCTCCTAGGATCTAAATCTTAGTCTGATGAATCTTTCTCCTAAGATAGAAGACCTAGTCTGATGAACCTTCTCCTATGATAGAAATCTTAGTCTGATGAATCTTTCTCTTAAGATAAAAAAAAAGAAAAATACCTAGTCTGATGAATCTTTCTCCTAAGATAAAACAACCTAGTCTGACGAATTTTCTCCTAGAATATAAAATCTTACTCTGATGAACTTTCTCCTAAGATAAAAAATCTAGTTGGACGAATTTTCTCCTAGGATAATATTTTAAAAAAAAAAGGAAGTCTGGATTTAAAAAAAAAGGTCATTTGTTCATGCCTCAAAAAATAAGCGTTGGGGCAATTTGTTTAAAAGAATGATTTTCTCAACAAAAAAAAAATGAAAAATGAAAAAAAAATGAAATTGATTTTTCTCAAATGAAAAAAAACACAAAAACTTGAAAGAAAACAAAAAAAAAATTCTTGGTTCATTTTAGCATAAGGTACATAATCAGTAGTCTCATTTTCCAACATTGGGTCTCCATCTCCTAGTTAATTTTATTTTTAGATATAGGGTCTCCACTCCCTAGTCGCTTTTCCAACATAGGGTCTCCACTCCCTAGTTGAGGATTTTTCATTATAGGGTCTCCATTCCCTGATTGATGCCAGCATAACCTGATGCCAACATAGGGTCTCCACTCCCTAGTTGATGCCAGCATAACCTGATGCCAACTTAGGGTCTCCAATCCCTAGTTGATGACTTTACAACATAGGGTCTCCAATTCCTAGTTGATTTTATCTTAGATATAGAGTCTCCACTCCCTACGCTACATTTCCTCCGGGTACACCACTCCCCCATTTTTATCACTTTCAATAATGAAGTAGTATAGAATTTTGTTACAATAACTCACAAAAATTTTCCTAGTGAAAACTGGGAGAGAAAATTTCATTCGTTTGTGTTGATGCTTGAGCAGGTTATACCTCGAAGTGCAGGGTTCGAGATGACCAAAGAAAGAAGTTTCAATCCAGAACAAAGCAAAAGAAAAAGAAGTGAATCCAAATGCAGAAGCAGATGAAAGATGTGAATTGTTCAATACATGACTGAAGCCACAAGATCTGCATGTCCTTCCTTGATCCGAAAAACTGAAAAGAATGAGTTATCACCTGCAGCTAACAAGCATCAATATCCAAATCAAATATCTGAATGAAGAACCTTTCAAGAATCAAGATCAAGCTTCAGAAGACTCATAGATAGGAATCTTGTAACTCATAGCTGATAGGCTTGTTTAGCTCTTTTACATTTTTTATTTTGATGTAATAACGGGACCGCGGACCGGAACCTCGCTCGACTCTCGAACTCATTACTCCATCATTCTTTTTGAACTACACGTGACCTGATTCCCTTATAACTCGGTATATGTAGGTTGTCCAAAACCAGGACTCGGTTGCACCCTTTCCTTTGTTTATTTTCCCTTTTGAATAAAGGTTAAGTCAAAATTAGTCACATGGCTCACCTTGTCTTTACCTGAAAACTTTTCATGTTTCCAAGCAAAGAGGGGCATGCCGTGAGCACCTAATTTTTGATCAAAATCAAAATTTTCACCACTTTTTAGTATGTAAATATTATTTGAGTTTAATCTACATATTTTTATCTTTAATCATTTTTAATATGTTTTATTTAAGAAAATTAAAAATCACAAAAATTATATGTTCTTGATTTTAAATGTTTAGCTAGTATTTCTTATTTTTACTAATGAGTCATTTCTATGTGACAAGATTCTTGTTTATCTTTTATAACAAACTCACATGCTCTCTCTAAAAACCCACATGCCCATACACACTCTTTTTTCTTGGACACCAATTAATCCATATACCTACTCCTATATAAACACAAACAAATACACACAAGAGGGGGAGGGACACGAAGGAAAAAAGGAGAAAAAAGCTGCACATCAGCTCACTCCCGTCAAGAACAACAGATCCTCCCTTTCCTCCATGGAAACTAGCCAACTTCAGCCATGAAAAACTCATGAAAACCTATAATTTCTCCTTAAAATCAGCCATCTTCCCTATCACCTAAGACCCAATTGAAGAAATACCAAATTCTTCCGTTAAACTACCAAAAAAAGCCAGCATTCAAACATCACCAAAAAATAGCAACCAAACTCCATCGAAAATCAATCCAAAACACAAGCTCAAACGCAACAAAAATCCAGCAAAACCCCCCAGAAATCAGCTCCAACACAATCCCAAAATCAGCACTCCAAACTCAGGAAGAACAGCTCTATTTTCAGCCGAAAACTCAACAAATATCCGCCATGAAACAGCCTTGAAACCAACTGCTTTTCCTCCACAAAACCCATCAGATCCTAACCAAGAATGGAATAAATCGAGTGAAGCTTTTTGATAATAGGCTAAACTCACGTAGTTTAGTGTATATTTGTACTCCAACTTAATGATGCTTCACTGTCTTAGGAATGTGAAATGATGTTAAAATGGCTCTAATTGTTGATTTTATGTTTCGCAGGAGCAAACCTTATGAGGACCTAGGATGGTGTTTGGAGCCAAATTGAAGGAGAAAGGCCCCTTGGAGTATTTAACGTGTGAAAAGAAGGAAGAAAATTGATGGGACAGATTACAAGTCCACTAGCGCGGTCTTAGCGCGACCGCGCTAGTCCATTGATCCCCAGGCAGAATGTTTAGCCATCAGCACGCCCAGTAGCGCGATGACTAGCGCGGGCGCGCTAGTCCATTCGAACGCGTTATTTTTCAGGGGTAGAATTGGAAGTTTGGGGAAATTCCACTTAACCTATATAAGGTTCAACTCTCCCAAAAGAGGAAAAAAATCAGTTTTAGAGTCTTGATCAAGAAAAGCAAAGGCAAGAGGCAAGGAGGGAAATTGGGCATCAAATCTCATCTCTCTTCCTTGTATTTTTGTCATTGTTGATGAATTCTTCTATTGTTATTTTCAGTACAATTATGAGTAGCTAACCTATTTAGTCTAAGGTTTTTGTGAAACCCGTTGAGGATGAACATCTTGTTATATTAATATAGTTTGCTTGGTTTCAATCTCTATTTGTTCAACTAAGTTCTTATTGTAGTTGATTGAAGGGACCTCAATTAGATGTGCCTATTTAGTATGTATCTGCTCGGAGAGAGTGCATATTTAGGTAGTTGTTGAACAACACCACTCCCAAAGTATATGAGTGATCCATAACTGAGGGTTTAAAGGTTGTATTAGGGATAACGATACCTTGGGTGCAATCTAAAGTGAGCTATAATAAAAGCAAGCTAGTGTAGCTCGGGACAGTGCGTATAGTAAATTGTCGTAATTACTCGGGAGAGATTTACGGTAGCAAGAGTGCTCATGATTGATAGAGATAATTAGGCCAAACATAGGAAATATACAAGAAGGAATTTCATCAGCGGGGGAAACCATAACCTTAGATCCTTCTCGCATTTGTTTACAGCTCAGTATTAGTTATCTTTTAGTCTACTTAATTTCATTCAGTTTTATTAGTAAAAACACCAACAAATTGTTATTCTTAACCTTTGGGAAGTTGATTACGAAGAATCGAGTGAGCCTGATAGCGATAATTGATAGGTTAATTCCCTGTGGGATTCGACTCTGGTCAAAATACTCAGATTATATTTGCAACGCCCGCTTAGTCTTTTTATAAGACATAGTTGAGCATGATCAAATTTTGGCGCCATTTCTAGGGAATTAACGATGTTATCAATTACAGTTTGAAGAAATACAAAATTCTTAAGTTATAATCAATTTTCTTCAATTTTCATCTATACATTGAAATTTTAATGTTTGCTAACTTGGTTGTACAAGTGCATGCCTAGAAACTCATCGAGAACTGGTGAAGTATTTGAAGCCTTATCAGACCCCAAGAAATTTTTCAAGGCCTTGAACCGGGCCAACCGGAAAAGGAAATAACAACCATCAATTGAACAACTTGAACCCGACATGGAAGATCTAAACAACAGGAACAACAATGGGGATGACGTGGTAGACCCAGTTGTGCAGATAGTGGCACCTCTTGTGCCAGACGATCCTTTATATGACTGGGCACAACCCACGGCAGAGAATTTGGCTACTGCGATAGTAGTCCCTCAGATACGGGCCGAGTCCTTTCAGATTACAAACAATATGCTGCACTTGCTGCAGAACAAGGGACTATTTTCAGGGTCATACATTGAGGATCCCCAACAGCATTTGAAGAATTTCCTGTCGATTTGCAAAACTCAGAGGCAACCAAACGTCACTCAGGAAGCAATAAAACTGCCATCCAACAATCTTGCTGAGAATATGGCCACCTTGATAACACAGATGAGCATACTAACCAAAAGGGTGGAAGAGTCAGGGAAAAAGCAACAGGTACATATTGTGGATACAACCAATGGGGGCTTATGCACATCTTGTATTAGTCAGCCACTTGGTAATCAGTGGAATGCTGAATGTGATCAACATCACTACCCTGAAAATATGAATTGTGTTGAATTATGGGGGTCAACGACAGGGTGGACAGAATTGGGGCCAACAAAATCAACCATACATGCTAGTTCAGCAGCAGCACAACACTGGAAACATGGGAGCCATGCAACCTTAGGGTAATGTGGCACCTTACCAAAGGCCACAGGGGTACAATAATCAGAATCAGAATCATCAACAGGCTTATCACCCCCCTCAGCAACAACATGGTGGGAGACAGGAAGATGGGTTTTCCAAACTTGAAGCAATGATGCAGCAGGTTATTGGGTCAACTGCAAAAATAAGTGAAAGAGTAGATGCACATGAGTCTCCTATAAAAAATATTGAAGTGCAAATGGGCTAGATCTCGATGTCTTTGAATAATTGTCCTCTTAGGACATTGCCTGCTGACACTCAGGTAAATCCTAAAGATCAGGGTCCAAAGCAGCTAATGGTGGTGAATCTACGAAATGGTAGGGACCTAGACTTGGAGCAGGAAAGAGCTCGGGAAAGCAGACAGGTTGAGACATTGGTACCAGTGCCCATTGAATTTGATGATTCAACAAAAATTGACTGAGGTGATAGTGCAGCCTACCCAGGAAGAACCCAGCACGCAAGTTGAGGCTGAGAAAGAAGCCGAGAAGCCCAAGAACCGGTGATAGAGGTAGTGTCTGATAAAGGAAATTCCCAAATCATTGGGAAGAAGAGATCTCCAGCACCATTCGTACAGAGGCTGGCCAAGTACCAGAAAGATGAGAAGTATAAAAAGTTCTTGGATATGTTGAAACAAATACAAGTAAATATTCCTTTGATTGATGCTCTGAAGGAGATGCCTGGTTATGCCAAAATGATGAAGGACTTGATGTCCCGAAAATTCAACTTCCAAGACTTGGCCATAGTGACCTTTACTCAGACCCGCAGTGCCGTTGTGACCCGACCAATTACGGAAAAGCTGTCTGACCCAGGGAGTTTCACCATTCCCTGCACCATTGGTAACTTTGCCTTTGCCAAGGCACTTTGTGATTTTGGGGCCAGCATTAATCTTATGCCCTAGGCCATCTACAAGAGGTTGGGGATTGGTAGAGCTAAACCGACCTCTATGTTGTTGTAGCTAGCAGACATCACGTTAAAGAGACTGTCAGGCATTCTCGGTGACGTATTGGTGCAGGTAGGGAAGTTTGTGTTCCCTGTAGATTTTGTGATACTGGATTTCATAGTGGATGAGGAGATTCCCGTAATTTTGGGAAGGCCATTCTTGGCCACTGGGCGAGCACTCATTGATTGTGAAATTGGGGAGCTCAAGATGAGATTGAACAATGAGGAAATCACATTCAATGTGCATAAATCCATGAGGCGACCAAGTTAATTCGCCAACTGTTCTATTATTGATGCAATGGATGTGATACTGGAGGAAGATGATGAGTCCTTGACTATTGAGGACCTCCTTGCTACATGTTTGATGAATTTGGAGGCAGAAAATTGGGAGGAATTTGAAGAATGGGTGTTGGATCTTGAGGGAAAAGACGTGTGGCCGAGGTCACTGGAATTCGAGCCCCTACACTTAGAAAAGAGAGAAGCTCCGCCAGTCAAGCCGTCAGTTGAAGAACCACCCAAGATGGAATTGAAGCCATTGCCAGCGCATCTCAGGTACGCGTTTCTAGGACCCAACTCTACTTTACTTGTTATTATCTCATCCAATTTGTTAGATGTGCAGGCAAAATAGCTCTTACAGGTACTCATTGAGTGTAAGACTGCCATTGGGTGGACCATGGAAGACATAAAGGGGATCAACCCGGCATACTGTATGCACAAAATCCTGCTGGAAGAGGGGCACAAACCTTCCAGGGAATATCAAAGGCGGCTGAACACAAACATGAAGGAAGTGGTGAAGAAGGAAATCATAAAGTTGTTAGATGCGGGAATCATTTTCCCCATTTCTGACATCAACTAGGCTAGCCCAGTACAATGTGTTTCTAATAAGGGTGGCATGACGGTTGTAAAAAATGACAACAATTAGCTGATATCCACAAGGACCGTCACTGGCTGGAGAATTTGCATGCACTACAGAAAGTTAAATCTTGCCACCCGTAAAGACTAATTCCCACTTCCCTTCATTGATCAAATTTTCGACAGACTGGGAGGGAGGTCTCACTTTTGTTTTCTTGACGGGTACTCGGGATACAACCAAATTTCCATTGCCCTGAAAGACATAGAAAAGACCTCATTCACTTGTCCCTACGGGATCTTTGCCTTTAGAAGGATACCCTTTGGCTTATGCAATGCACCCGCCACATTTCAAAGGTGCATGATGGCCATATTCACTGACATGGTCAAGGATATCATGGAGGTGTTCATGGATGATTTCTCAGTGGTGGGAAATTCATTCGATGAGTGCCTAGGAAATCTCTCCCGAGTGTTGAAGCGGTGTATTGAGACGAACCTTGTGCTTAATTGCGAGAAGTGCCATTTCATGGTACAAGAGGGGATAGTCTTGGGGCACTTGGTGTCGAGCAAAGGAATTGAGGTGGATCGTGCCAAAGTGGATGTGATTGCAAAGCTTCCACCTCCCACATCGGTTAAAGAAATAAGGCGCTTCTTTGGGCATGCCGGGTTCTACTGGCGATTCATCAGAGACTTCTCCAAAATAGACAACCCCCTATGTAAGTTGCTCAAAAAATATAACCCTTTTGTGTTTTCTAATGATTGCAGGGTGGCTTTTGAGGAGTTGAAAAAGAGGCTAGTCACGGCCCCAATCATTGTTGCTCTCGACTGGGAGCAACCATTAGAGCTCATGTGTGATGCCAGTGACTATGCAGTGGGAGCAGTGTTAGGACAGCGAAAGGAAAAGATAATGCACCCGATCTACTACGCGAGTAGGACATTAAGTGGAGTTCAGCTGAACTACACGGTGACCGAAAAAGAGATGCGGGCAGTAGTGTTCGCCTGAAAAGTTCAGATCATACTTGATCGACTCGAAGGTGATTGTTTACACTGATCATGCTGCCCTCAGGTATTTGATTGAGAAGAAAGAATCCAATTTGCGCCTAATACGTTGGGTTCTGCTACTACAAGAATTCGATCTAGAGATTCATGACTGCAAGGGCACGGAGAACTAAGTCACGGACCATCTGTCGCAACTTCAAGGGGCTAAAAATACAGTGGAAGCAGAGGATATTCTGAAAACCTTTCCAGACGAGCAGCTACTCGCCACGAGCATGGAGGAGGTGACATGGTATGCATACATTGCAAATTACATGGCAAGTGATATTTAGCCCTATGAACTCTCATCTGTCCAAAAGAAAAAGATTTATCGTGATTGCCGCAATTATTACTGGGATGAACCTTACCTGTTTAGAATTTGTATTGACAATATGATCCGGAGGTGCGTCCCTAAGATAGAACAATTTTCTATTTTGCAGGCGTGTCACGCATCAGCGTATGCAGGGCATTTTGGAAGAGTTCGAACAGCAGCCAAAGTTCTAGAGGCCGGATTCTACTGGCAAACTGTGTTCAAAGATGTCCACCAATGGGTGAAGGGTTGTGATGAGTGTCAACGAACGGGAAATATATCCCGTAGCCACGATATGCCCATGAACCCGATCCAAGAGGTCGAGGTGTTTGATGTATGGGGGATTGACTTTATGGGTACCTTCGTTAGCTCTTACGCCAATAAGTACATACTTATTGTTGTAGACTATGTGTCCAAATGGGTGGAAGTTGCAGCACTCCCCACCAATGGCGCAAGAGTGGTAGTGGGATTCTTGAAGAAAAACATATTCACCCGTTTTAGGATCCTAAGGGCCATCATCAGTGACGGAGGCTCTCACTTCTGCAACTGTGACTTCAAAAAAAGTTGTTAGCTAAGTACGATGTGCGCCACAAGGTGGCAACCTATTATCACCCTCAGACGAGTTGGCAGGTTGAGGTGTCAAATCGAGAAATCAAGAGTGTGCTGACTAAAATGGTGAACGCCACAAGAACTGATTGGGCGAAAAAGCTTGATGACGCACTCTGGGCATATAGAACTGCATTTAAAATGCCAATTGGTATGTCGCCATACAAGTTGGTGTTCGGAAAGGCCTTTCACCTGCTGGTAGAACTGGAACATCGAGCTTGGTGGGCACTGAAACAGTTAAATATGGATCTCGATGTTGCGGGCACAAGTCGAGTCACTGAACTGCATGAGTTGGACGTATTCAAATATCTTTCCTTTGAAAGCACGAGGCTGCATAAAGAGAGAATGAAGAGGTTACACGATCAGAACATTGTGGACTGAAACTTCAAACCCGGAGATATGGTTCTGCTCTATAACTCAAGATTGATACTTTTTCCGAGTAAACTCAAGTCCCGATGGTCTGGACCATTTCGTGTGGTCGAAGTGTTTGCCTCAGCTGCTATAGAGATTGCTTCTGAAAAAGGTGCCCACACCTTCAGAGTTAATGGGCAGAGATTGAAACTGTATGTGGGGATGGAAGAGAACAAGGAAGTGTCTGTGGTGCTTCTTGAGTAACCTCATAGGTCGAGCGAACCGTAAATGTGCTCATTCTACATCGTGTCGCGACGTTAAATCAGGCGCTTCATGGGAGGCAGCCCATTGACTTGTTGTAATTGCCGTGCCACGACATTAACTAAGGCGCTGGTTGGGAGGCAACCTATTGTGTAGTGTTTATAGCGTAGGTGATGAATAGTTGAATTGTTGTAAGTACTAACATATGCAGGTGTGCACGGGCGAAGGGTGGACCCAAGACATCCCAAGGAAAAAGTAAGAAAAACAAAGTGTGGTGAGGCCTGGACTAGCGCGACCGCGCTACTGAGCGCGCTAGTGGTCGCGCTAATGGCCTAGTGCACGGCCTTAAGTTTGCGCGTTAGTGGCCGCGCATGGCCTTTTGTTCTGCCTCGTCTTACTGCCACTAGCGTGGTCGCGCTAGTGACCGTGCTAATGGCCTTTTGTTCTGCCTCGTTCAGTCCCCACTAGCGCGGTCGTGCTGTGAGCGCGCTAGTCCCGTTGCGACCAGGTAAGTTTTCTTTTAAGTTTATTTATTTTTTATTTTACCCAAAACATAACCCAACCCCCCCCCTCCCCCCCACGTCCGTCCACTTACCCCATTCCCCTAAAACTCTTCTTCTTCTCAAACCTTCTTCTTCCTTCTCCTAAACAAAGAAAAAAAAGAAGGGGAACCCTTCTTCCCTCTCAAGATCAAGCACTCACACACACCTCAGGTTCTTCGTCCACCAACACCCAGCCCTCCCCTACACTTCTCACTCCCTTCACACCACAGGTATGTGTCTTCTTTTCTAGTTTTTTCTTTTTTTTCGTTTTAACTTTTGTAGTTTTCTTTTTTCCTTTGTTAAAAGTTGTAGCCTTTTCTTCTTATTTAGTAGAAATACTTGGTAGTGTATGATTCGTACTGGTGGGTGATGGTATTTGGGGGTGTGGTATGTCTTGATTTAATTGGGTGATGTTTGGGAAATTATGGTGGAAGTTGGGGCCTCAACTTGTTAAATGGGGGCTCCGGTGAATAATGACCACCATGTGTTTGTGTAAATGCCTCAGTGAAGGATAGTTATTGTGACCAATTGTAAGGTGAAGTCTGAGTAACCACATTAGGCCACCTCTTTGGTGCTGAATTCATGATGTGATTTTTGTTGGTACAATGGCTCCCTGAAAGCGTCAAGCCACCAGCTCCTCCTCAGGCAGACAAGCAGGTTCTTCCTCTGGAAGGCCACGGAGGTCCGTTAACTCGTCCCTTCAACATCAATAGATTTGAATCAGCTAAGTCCCAGGACATATTTGTGGCAAAGGAATCAAAGGCAGTCATACCTGAACGTGGCATAGACACGGACTCACTCCGGCGTTACTGACAAAGGATGTATAATGAGTTGATGCGGAGGAGATTAGATGTGTTCTTTGAGGAGTCCGATGAGGATAATGCCATGATAGTGAGGGAATTTTATGCGAACTGGCCCGAACACAACAATCATGTGGTAACAGTGAGGAAGAAGCAGGTAAATGCCTATGTGGAGGCCATTCGGATGTTTTACCGGTTGCCAAGCCCCGTGGATATGTACGAGGACATCTATGAGGCATGTGGACGGCGATATGCTCAGTGGGAAACATTCCTCCCAACCATTTGTGTCCCGAACGGAGATATAAAGTGGTACAAGTACGGGCAGAAGTTTCACTCTTCAGCCCTCACCTTTGAGGCTAAATGTGGACTCTTCCTGATTAACAACCGCCTACTCCCATCCCACAACACCTCGGAGGTGAAAATTGCTCGTGGGTGTTTGATCTGGTACTTCATGACGGGCCGCGAATTTGACGTGGCCAGGCTTATGCATGAGGAGATGTCCGTCCTCTGTAAGGTTCAGAGGTATGGTTTCTTCTTCCCATCTGTGGTCACCAAATTGTGCCTTGCAGCTGGAGTACCAGGAAACTTGGCGGTGGATGGCAGAGTGCCAATGGCATACGCCTTCAGAGCTGATAGGGTCACTATTGGAAAAGAAGCAATGGTTGTTGATGATGAGGAGGAGGAGAATGAGTCGGATGAGGAAGCTGAGGAGGAAGTGCAACAAAATATGGAGGAGGAGGAAGAACATATGGAGGAGGAGCAACCCACTCAGGCACATGCTACTAATGTGGAGGGCTCGTCGGAGTTATAGGCTAGACCACCTGGAGCCGGACATGGTGGAACTGCGTACTTCGGTCACAGACCTAGGTGCACGAGTTGATGTCATAGCTACCCAACAGAAGAAATCTGAAAAGAAATCATGGGCTGGCTCTGAGCCCTGGTCGCCCTCATCTGGACCCAGGGACAGTCTCCGACCAGGACTGAGCTTTCAGGGAAGTACCATTACCTCTTTGTTTATTTTGATTTCCACGGGGACATGTCCTCATATTAATTGTGGGGTGGGGGAAGGATTCCCTTGTACATGTATATATGTAGATCAAAAATGGGTAGTTGTTTTCATTATTTACTTTTGAGTTGTTTTTGCTTCTATGTTTGTGATTGTAAATAGTAGTGTAATTAATTAAGTCGTCTTGGCCCGACGACGGATCCTTTTCGATGGGGTTCTTGAGGGTCTAAGTCGACCACAAAAAAAAAATAGAAAATAGAGTGGACTCTTCCTGATGACGGACTTCTTAGGCAGTTTTCTTGAGGAAAGCTAGTCCAAATAAAACACCAAAAAAAAAATTATTTTCTTTTTAGGTAGTGTAGCAACTTTCCCTTGGTTTTTCTTTTGACTGCGGTTCTTTTCCAAGGATTTAGCTTGAACCAGTTATAGTTATTTTTTTTTATTTTTAGTTGTTAGGTGTTTTGGGCAAGGAGCTGAAATAAGAGAAGAATCCCTAAGCGTTGTTACACCCGAACACAAAACACCCTAGAGTGTGACTCTTAGGCTCATTTGTTGACTCTTGTGGAATGCCTTAAATTTGTATATTGTAACTTACTTGAATTCTCAGTGAGAGTGTCTTGATAATCTAATCTGGAGTGAGTCATGTGCCATATGTGTGTGAGGTGTCGCATTGTATTCTATGTCCACATTCGATGCCTAGAACTTGCCCTGTATGTTTGCAAAGCGAAATAGTAGTTCGTTCAGTCTTAGAAGTGATATAGGCATTTCTTCGTTAAGCCAGATATAAAAGTGTATCCACCTGATTGTAATTATCCATAGTTAATCCCTTTGAGCTTATAAGCATGTTTCTTTGGCAACCACATTACAAACCTTACCCAATTGTTTGAATGGCCTGTCTGTTTGAACCATGTACCTCCCATGAGCACTTGAATTGTTAGAGATTATGTAAAAGTCAAAGCGTGGGGTGGTGGTTTGTTTTTTGAGTGAAATCAAAGAAATAGAAGGAAAGGTGCAAAAGTGTGAAAAAAATGAAAGAATAAGCGCCACTTGAAAAAAAAATAGAAAGGACAATGAATAAATGCAGTCCTTAATAAGTGGTGATTCGATAGAATCGCACCTAAGGGAGTTTGGGGTGAATATAAAGAGAAGTGTGGTGGAAATTCTGGCCGGGCATAAGAATGGTATGAAAGCTAAAGTAATTGTATTAAAAGTGCTTAGGGAGTTTAGTCACTATATCTAAATATATCCTACCCGTCTCTTAGCCTACATTACAACCAAATGAAGACCTAATTGATCTTATACTGAATGGGCTCGATTAGTAGAGTATTACACTACGGGCAAGCCTATGGTGTATCTTTGTGGCATATGAATGTTCTTTCCGAGAGTGAGTGAATTCTTTCTATTTGAGTTCCTACATGTTCTTAGTATTATTCTTGTGGAATTACTCTCGTGTGTGTGATGTGAGGGCACTTGATTCATGACGGAAAGGTAAGTCTTGACCTCTG
>MDKI01039777.1:0-19592 GCA_005239505.1 Nicotiana paniculata
CCCAAAAAAAATACCCAACGTTTTCAGGTCTCTATTTTGCTCAACAATTTAATTATTCTTCTAAAATTTCACAAACCCAAAGGAACTAATGTGCTGTTTTACTTTTTTACGCAAAACAACGTTAAAATTGATGCTCCATAACTATAAAGAAAATATTCTTTTTTTGGTTGAAAAAGAAAGTACTCTTTCTACAACATGAAAATAAAATAATCATTTTTAGGGATGGCAATGGGGTGGGTGCAGGGCGGATTTGGTAAAACCCACAAAAATTTCAACCTACCCCGCCCCGCATAGTTATTTTTTCAGTTTTTAACCTGCCCCGCTTAATTTTTTTTTTCCTTTTTCTTTAATTTTTTTCTAAAACAAAATAGTTTGACATTTTATTATTTTATAAAATGGAGAGTTTAATAGAATCACATAACATAAAACTGAGAGAGTACTACGCTGATCTTCCAAAATAAATGAGTTACTATCATTTCCTATTACTAATACGATATCTTGACTAATGTAATATCATTTTGGTGAGACTTATGCAAATTGGTTAATTATAATTCAAAATAGTATTCGTGCTAGTGAAGAAGAATGTGAAATTGTAGTTGAAATAATTACTTTGTTTCAAAAACAGCTAAAATTCAAAGTTGCCCCGCATTAAACACGCAACCCGCCCCGCTTTAAAAATTTTAAAAACTGTTTTAACCCGTCCCGCACCCGCATAAGAGTAAACCTGCCCCGCCCCGCCCCGCCCCCGCCTCCGCCCCGCCCTATTGCCATCCCTAATCATTTTATTGAAATAAAAAAAAAAATACTTTTTCTACGTCATGAAAAGAAAATACTCATTTTGTTGAAATGAGGAAAATACTTTTTCTAGTCATAAACATAAAATACTTTTTTTGTTGAGACGAAAGAAAATACTTTTTCTATATCATGAAACAAAAAATATTTATTTTATTGAAGTGAAAGAAAACACTTTTTCTACATCATGAAAAGAAAGTATTTTTTTTGTTAAAATGAAAAAGATACTTTTCTATATCATGAAAAGAAAATACTCATTTGTTGAAATGATTTTTTTTATCTATATCATGAAAAGAAAGTACTATTAATAATACTTTTATTTAGGGTGGGGGTGGGGTGGATAGGTAGGGGTGTGGGGTTGGGTTGGTGAGGATGAGGAAGGTTGAAAAAGAGTTTTGAAAAATATTTTTGCTTTCCTTTATTAGGAAAATATTTTTCTCCAATATGAGGAAAATGAGTTGATGAGGAAAATATTTTTTAAAATATTTAAGACAACCAAACATAAGTTCTTCATACCAAACACACCTTTGATTTACTAAACAGTTTCAAATGTTTAATTAATCAAACATTTGAAAATTCATGTGATAATATGGTTGGATGGCCAAAAAACTCTTCTTTAAAACCTATATTAAAGGTGACATGTGAGAAATAAAAATGTAGTATAGTTAGCCCTTAAATAACATCATAATGATATTTCCTTTGTAGTGATAAGCTTTTAATTCCGAGAAAGCGATATTTTCCAAGATTTTAATGAAATCGTCCCTCAGCTTTATTAAAATGATCACAGGACTTTATATGAAGTTGCAAAATTTTACTATCTCAACAATCTACACGAACCTAACAAATAATGGAAAAATTTCACGTAAGAATAACTGGACTTTCTATTTTTCAATTTTATAGCACATATTTTAATTTACAACTAATAACCTAAAAATATTAGGCTAAGAGTCAACACCTAATTTCAATAGGTTATCGAAATTATTATTTAATAATTTTAAAAAATTTCTCAAGCTTTTAAGTTAATTTTCGAATTCGTAACTGTGACTCAAATATTAGTTCAACAAACCAAATCCATTTGGATGGTGAAAATTAGATTTTTAACTAGCTTAAATATGTGGGTTTAAATTCTAAATTTGATTTTGTGAGAAATTTGGAGTGGGTGTTATTTAAACTTTCTTAGAAATAGTATAAGGAGACTGTATATAATATTTGAAGTCATTTAATGGAGATTTCGACTAGTTTTGAACAAGAATTGCAACTGAAAATCGTGAAAGAAATTCGTCTACATACGCTTGTATAAAGGTATATAAAACTGTATAATAGTGTATAAGATGTGTTTATACTCTCATATACACTATTATACATGATTTTACATAATTAAAAAACTGACTTCGTCTTTTTCCTTGCGTTTTTTTTGAAATTAACTCAAATCTTGCTCAAAAGTCAAATCTACTCCAAACAAGAATTGCAATTGAAAATCGTGAAAGAAATTCGTCTACAGACGCTTGTATAAAGGTATATAAAACTGTATAATAGTGTATAAGATGTGTTTATACACTCATATACACTATTATACATGATTTTACATAATTAAAAAACTGACTTCGTTTTTTTCCTTGCGTTTTTTTTGAAATTAACTCAAATCTTGCTCAAAAGTCAAATCTACTCCAAATCACTTCAAATTTTAATTTTGAACTCCTTTAATATTTTCAATCAATTGGAACAACATCCAATCCAAACAAGGAACAAACTCAAAAAATCCTGTTTTTGAAAGCAAAGCTTTGAATGACCTTCAATGGTGGACTTCTACTGTTCAATTTTCTTACATTGCAACCAGGTGACACAGGGAGAGAAGCAGAAAATACACAGTTCCTTGAAGCATATGTAGAAGATGTGAGAAGAAAAGAGAGTGAAAGCAATGATTGTGAGAACACAAATTTAACTCCATAACTTTTAGAAGCAATGGTCGTAAGAGCACATATTTTGAATTTGTATAATTTTGACTAAATCGGGCAAAACTTAAAAACGTGGATAATTTTTGTTTCTCGTAATTCTTTCATAAATAATAATTCACCCCGCTATTTATCTGCCATACGAAATTTACTCTTTTTAACTGCTTTACCGGATACTTCTTCATTAGCCTTCTCAAAAATATTCCACGTTGTCGGTTGTCATATATATTGTATCCAAGTCGCAGTCTAATTAATTCTGCACTAAATAAACCTCATAACTTCTCTTTCTTCTAACTTACTATATAATCTTGGCCAACTTAGGCTCTTTCCTCCCACTCCAAGCTTACTTTCTTCCTCTGAATTCTCATTCTCTACATTGGCAACAAAATAATCTTGATCTACTAGTAGGTAATTAAATTGTTAACTCTTCTTATCAAGGTAATTTTATCTTCTTGACATGGTCACACCTCTTTTTATTTATTTATTCTTAATCTTGTTTCTTTTTTCTCATATTTATTTAGGTTAATTCTATAATTATGGGATCTTTACAAAAATAACTCAGGACCAAATTCACCGTATGCTTTTTCAAGCTGGTATACATAAACTACATATTATTTATACATAATTATACAGTCAAATCTCTCTATAACAACTTTGTTTGTTCCAAAATATTTTGGCTGCTATAGTAAAGTGTTATTTATAGAGAATATATAATATAATATAATATAACATGAAAGATTGGTTCCCAAAGAAAACTTGACTGCTATAGTGAATGTTGTTATAAAAAATGACTTTTATAGAGAAGTCCGACTACATTGTAACATGAATTTGTTATATATATATATATATATATATATATATATATATATACTTATCTGCTATTCTTAATTTAAGCTATTATTTATTTTTTATTATAATATTTTTTTGAATTATATATAAGATTTGGTGGGCTAAAGTATCAAGAAAACAAAATGAACTATACCAACGAGAGGAATGCAAAACTTGACTTGAAGCTAAACTTATCACCACCAAGGGCAATTTTTCCAAGAGGAGTTTCACCTTCACCAAGCAGATCATCATCATCATCATCTTCTTTTTCTTCAATGGAGAGATCATCACCAGCAGTCAGCTCCTGTGTTTCTCGAGAACCGAGCCCCGACGATCAATTTATCGGTTACCCTAGCAGTCCAGAAACAACTTCAATGATGCTTGTGGGATGCCCTAGATGTTTAATGTATGTTATGTTATCAGTGCATGGGCCAAAATGCCCTAAATGCAAGAGTACTGTCTTACTTGATTTTTTCCACGAGGAAAGAATCAAGAACTCAAAGTGATGAACTCAAGAAACAATCATATTTCATTGCTTTAGGTCTTATTTTAGGTTTTTGTTGGGTGGCGTGTGTCGAAAGATGCTTTTGATTGTGTGGAATTTCGTATTACCTTTTGCAGCCAATTGAGACCTACTATATATGGGTGGTCCTTCATGTTAAAATTTTGATGTTAGCATCTCATATATATAGGAGTAGTTGCTATCTTTACTGAATGCACTCATTTTTGTTGAGACAACCCTCGTTATTAATTAATTACACAAAGAGTTCATTAAAATTTAGTTTTGTAAGATACTTCACACGGTTTGTTGGAAGTTGGAACTTGGAATGAAGCTGCTATTCTATGCGCTCAAATAAGCCATTTTTTAGCACTATTCCCACGCACTCTCCACTTTCAAAAATACTAAAAGTACTACCTAATTATTAAAGGTCCATGTTTTAAGAATTTTGTAAACACATTAAAAAATCAAAGATATTTAATAGGCTTAATTAATTATAATGAGTTGTATATGTCTAAATATCTCTTTATGTCTCCAACATTTCAATTAATTAATGCTTCGCTAATTAGAACAATAAAAATAGATTTGAGTCATTTGACCCAAAAGAGAGAAAAAAAAAAAAAAAACAGAAGCAACATCATATCTTTCGAAAAATATTACTTAGTATATTAAAATGACCAATATTTGAAACCTGAGGGACGTAATTCCAGAAAAAGACCCTGGGACTCGCGCAATTAATGAGATCGACTGCTGTCCTTTTATAGTATGATTAAGATAAGCACTAAAACAGATTTATACAATGTTATAGCAATGCTATGAACCATCGTGCTAACCCCAGAACCCGATGTCATAAATGCATAAACATTTTTTAAGGAGTACAAATATAATATAACCTCTGTCCCGAATGTAATAATATAGGATAAGATAAGTAACACAAGAGAGACTCGGTGAACTGCGGCGTGTAACCTGAAATGCAGCTCACATGAAGTCTCCTCAACCGGTGCGCCTACGCGTCAAGATAATTACCAAATGAGCTGCCAGATCTTGCACATTTAGTGCATAAGTCTAACATGAATACGTAAATCAACACGTACCCAGTAAGTATCTAGCCTAACCCCGGAGAAGTAGTGACGAAGGGTCGATATCGACACTTATTAGATGTCCAATAAAATAATATAATAATTCATAACAGATATGATGTGCACAAATGGTGGAGAAGATCTATAAATTTCATAATCATTCAAATATTCCTTTAAAACATAAATTTCTCGATCATGTATCCTACCTTAATATCTCAAAAAAATGCCAAGTGTCAATACTAATTAAGTAAGAAATACCATAAAATGCCGGGCATCGGTGGAAGGTTTATCTTGTGAATATTCGATCTACTAGCGGTAACACACGATTCTGTCGAGGTCATTCGACCCGATCAAGAATAACGTGTACAACACCGAGGGTCGAGCGGCACCAACCATAGATGCATCTTTATACTGTCGAGGCGTTCGGCCCATTCCACAAGAAAGGAAGGAAGTTACCGAATTACAAGACGCGTGTTTACAATATAGCACATGGGCACAAAGTGAATATAACCCTTACAGTTTTCTCAGTTTTCTTGCTAACAAATCAAGTGCTAAGGCTGGGCCTAAGATGTATTAAGTTTCTAAATCAAGTTCAATTATATTTTCAATTAATTAAGTCAACCGAATAAGTTCAAGAAATTCAAATATTGCATGATAAAATCCTAAGTTTACCCCGACATAAACATGCTTTAGCTATGTACAGACTCTCGTCACCTTATGCGTATGTAGCACCCACAACTAGTAGCATCACTTGGGGGGTAGTTTCCCCTTCACATGGTCAGACAAGAGACTTCTCTGAAGTTCCATTACCGGCTCCAAAGCCTCTGTAACAACTCAAATTGATGCCCGTCCCTTCAGAACTAGTAAATCAATATGTAAATCCATAAATATATACTCTAATACTCATTATAAATCAATTTATAACAATTTCCAATCCTGCTCAAAAAGTCGATGAAGTCACCCTCGGGCCCACCTGCTCGGATTCCAAAATTTTTTGAAGATAATAATTACCCGTAAATATATGATTTATTCCCAATTTCATGGTCAAAATCCAAAAAATACCAATTTCTAGGTTTTTCTTCAAAATCTCAAATTTCTACAAATTTTTATGTCTAAATCCATATATAAACCTTATATTTAACTCACAACTAGTAGAAATCACTTACCTCATGATTGACGAATAAAATGATGTTCCAAAATCTCTCCTACGTGGGCTCCTATGGAGGAAATGAGATAAAAATGGCCAAATCCCCGTCTTTAAAAGACACTGCCCAGACCGACCTTCTTTGCGAACGCGGCACTGCCCTCGCTTTCAAAAGCTTAGCAAACTCAGGAACAAAATTTCTTCTTTGCGAACACGGCAAGCCCCTCGGGTTTGCGAAGCACAACTTGCTTCAGCTCCCGATCTACTCTACGCGAATGCGAGATAGGGCTCGCGAACGTGAAGAATATAAAGGCTCCAGGACAAATTCTTTCTTCGCGAACGCATCTCACCCTCCTCGCGAAGGACAAAACCAGCACCAGCAGACCAGCAACAACAAATCATCCACACTTGGCTCGAAACCATCTTGAAACACACCTGAGGCCTCCGGGAGCCCATCCAATCACACCATCCAGTTCCAAAATTTTTCACACAAGTCACATTTGACATTACAGACCTACTCCAACTTCCAGAATCAAAATTTGAACCCGATATCAAAGTCCACTCCCGGTCAAACTTCCCAAAAACCGTCCAATTTTCCACTATCGCCAAACTGATCCCAAAATGACCTACATACCTCCAAATCCACATCCGGACGTGCCCCTAAGACCACAATCACCATACAGAGCATTCTCAGGTTTGGAATCTCAAACGGACATCGATAACATCAAAATACACTTCAACCCAAATTTATGAAATTCTTTCAAAATGCTAACTTTCCATAATAAGCACCGAAATGCTGCCGGGTCACCCAAAATCCGATCCGGACATACGCCTAAGTATGGAATCATATTACGAACCTATTTCAACTTTCAAATCCCAATTCATAGGTCATTTACTCAAAAATCAGATCCTAGTAAATTCTTCCAACTTGGAGCTTCTGAAATAAGAGATTTCTTTCCAAATCAGCTCCGAACTTCCCGAAATTCAATTCCGACCTCACGTACTAGCCATACTACGTGAAGTGAACCTACTCAAGGCCTCGGATCGTTGAATGACGCTAGATCTCAAAACCACCGGTCGGATCTTTTCAATTAGTTTGAAAACTAATAATTTAATGATAAGGATAAAATTAATAAATAATAATTAATTCTCATTTGACTAGTTAAAGTGAAGAAGTAAAAGAGGCAAAGGGAACATAAAGAGTACCAAAGAGTCCTTTATATATATATATATATATATATATATATATATATATATATATATATATATATATATATATATATATATATATATATATATATATATATATATATATATATATCATAGCCAAATTGCAGCTGTTAGTTAATAAATGGGCAAATTTCAAAGTCCAACATGAATTACCAGATTGTCAAAATACCGGCCATTGAATAAGCTGTTTTACATCTTTAACAATGGAGGTTAAATAACAAAGGTAGGTCAGCTAATTAGTTGGTTTATTTATGATCTTTTTGTGAGTTGCTAATAGGTGCAAACACAGTATTGAATTCTTTACAACCTTAAAGCTTGTTCACGAAGTTAATGTTGTGAAAAATTCACATGGATGTGGCATGTTTAAAATTCATTGCACATACCTCGGCTACTTATATAGGGTATTTATCACCTTCCACCAACATATGTACCGTGTGACTCTATCCATTAATAGTCTGTTTGGTGAACTTATAAAACCAGCTAATTTTGAAAAGAGCTTTTTTCAAAAGTGTTTTTAAGAAAAGTACTTTTGGTGATAAGTAATTTGTGTTTGGCTAATTATTTTAAAAAGTACTTTTGAGCAACAATTAGTATTTGAGAAAGTTCCTAAAAATTATTTCTAAATGTATTTTTCTTAAAAATGCTTTTCAAAAAAGTATGTTGGAGAATAAACTATTTTTTTCTACTTCTGGTCAAAATTATTATTTTTTCATTTTAAAAATTTGGTCAAACATCTTAATTTTAGAAAACAACACTTTTAACCAAAAAATAACTTAGTCAATCATGCTATAAAATTTGAACAAATGAAAAGAAATTATTTATACGATTTTGCATTCGTTGAGATTTGAACTTAAAACGCTACGGTTCAATAAAATTTGTTGACCATTAGACAACATCATTGTTCTAGAAACTACACTCGGATTGTTTGGACGTTTTGAATCCACCTAACATCAACAATTCGATACCCTTTTACATAAGTTTTCTTTGAGGTAGATACATGAATATTAAGTACATCCCGTAAAATTAGCTAGCCTACCATGTGCACCAAATAGTAGAGGGCTCATATCCTTCAATAAATTGTTGAGTGTTTTCTCGTTGAATAACTCATTTATTCTTGGTTAGGTCGTGGAGTTTGTCGAAGCTATAAACTGTTACCCATATATATTGTTTTGTGTCAGGTGTGTGCCCATAGAGATTATATTATTACGACGTCCGAGCCAGGAGAAATAACATAGTAGTAAACCCGGAATCAAAGTGTGATTTTTTTGAATTCAAATGATGTAAATAGCTAAAATAAAAATATAAATTGGGTACCATTTTATATATATTAACCATGCTATACTTTAACGACACGTTTGTCCATTAAAACATAATACAGTAAATAACCGCGTTATATTTGAACTCAAAAAGGATGCCATATAACGCACATATATGATGCATTGTAGTATAGTGCCCAAAATACATGCGTTATACAGACATAACCCCCCCCCCCCCCCCCCCAAAAAAAAACAACCCTTCCAGCGGTCCCCACTCCCCCTATTTTAAAAGAAACAAACTTCAGTGGAGACCACCCGTCCCACAAAAGTGTATCTTCTCCGTATTGTAACAACCTAACACTGGATCTAAGGTGTTATCGTGTAGTGGTTTGCTCCTTTCGACCCTCAAATCATCATATCTTCACCTTTCAAAAAATTTTAGTATTTCGACTTACTTTGGTAAAACTCATGTATAAAAAATACGTTACCCAATTTTGCCCTCATATTTTTAAAATAAGCATAAATACTTTCAAAATATCATGTTGCATTATTAGTTAATTTACAAAGATTTACGCAAACATTTTTATAATTTTTCATAATTTTAGAGCTTTAAAATTTATTTTTCTTACTAAAATATTTATTAATTACCCCTTCAAATTTGCGATGACTCAGTCACTTAAAATTATTATTTGCATCCATAATACATATTTTAAATATTTTTACTTCATTTTATATAATTACAATAGTATTTTTAAGCTATTTGCACAATTTTGCAGGCATAGCCTATATTTTACATTTTTATTACATTTGTCGTTTTGTTCAGGATCAAAATAATATTTTATATTTTAATAATATTATATTATTATTTTAAACTATTAATTTACATAAATATAATTTTATACATTTATTTAACTATTTTATTTTCCCTTTAATCTCCTATTTATAAACTAGCCCAATTCTAGGCTAGTTTTCGGACCAATTTTTGCCCAAGTGCTTAGCCCACTGCACCCCTTTTCAGCAGCCTAATCCAAATGATCCTTTAATCCCCAACCCACTTCCAAAACCTGACCTTGGTCTCCTTAAACCTCAGCCGTTGACAAAAAACGGCCAACGATTCACAACACCCCACCCCCTTTCTTTATACCCCTTCACCCTAACACTAATCCCCATTCCCTAAGAACCGGCTCCTCTGTATCCTCTCCTCTCCTCTCAATAAAACCCTAGCCGCCTTCCTAAAAATTCTCTAATCCCTCTCCTAATCCCACTGATAATGGGATTCGACTACTATTCTTTTGCCATATTTGAATCTTTCTGGTATTGATTGACCATATGTGGTGTTACCTAAGTGCTTCCTTAAACATGGCAAGCAATAACTTCTGAAATCGAACCAAAATGGGTTCAAAATTTTAATTTTGAGCATTGTCTCGTCTACATACATTCAATACCGTATTATGTGAGTCCGATTCCATTTAGATTTCTGTTGATTTACACTTTCCCTAAATGCCTAGGGTTTACCGGATTTCCCTCTTAAATTGATTTTGAACTGATTTGCATGTTCTCTTTTCTTATTTGTTGTTTGATTTATTTCGTTTCCTTGTGTATTTGTTCAATCCTTATTTCTATATACCCCCCTCCCCTCCATTTCCCTTTTTGGGATAGAGACTTTAATCTACATTTTTCTTCACTAAAATTTGGGGGCTTTGCTACTCTCTTGTTCTGTATTTTATTTTTTCCGGCTAAAAGACAAGGCCACTAAGACCTTGTTACTCAACCTGCTCTTGGTGCGAACATTGCCCGGAGTTCATCTAAGCTCTTAGGAACTTTGACGCATTGGGATTCTAGATTTTTGTGGAAGTTTGTTCTTTACTATTATTCGTTTAACTGGTGAGTTACTGGACCTTTGCAATTTCATTCATATGTATCTGCAATTTGCATATGTTTTCACCTCTGAAATTTGTTAGCTTAATATGTTTTCTAGGTTGTTCTTGTGTGCAATTCTATTTACTTTACTTCAATTTGAGCTCTCTTTAGCTTTTAATTTTATAATGTTGATAGTTTGAAGCATGCCTAAGCTTGGTTTGATTAAATGAGATTCTTTTCAAGTCTGACTAGCTAATGTGTTACGAACTACTGCTTTTTGGGACCTTTGCACTTGTTAGCATCTCTTTGGTGTCTAATTTTTTTTCAGTCTATCAATTATGTTATTTGAACACGCCTTACCCGCATAATTTGTTCTCTCTTTAGTTAACTAGCTAATTGTGTTCAAAACATGAATGTTTACATTTACTATGTGGCACAAGTCTATTTCTCTATCCTATCTTGAATTTCTGTGGTAGCATCTTGCCTATGTAGCATGTTTTAATCCTGTCAACCATGACTAGTTCTCTATCAATATGCCCTTTAGCATGTTTTTGGCTCCCTTAATTCACCAGCAGTTATAATAACCAGCTTTCCTATCATGTCTAAATGCAACCAAATTAATATGACTTTTTTATAACACTAGAACCTACACTTAGCATAATTTGGACCTTTTCCTTTACTATGAATCTGTGTATGATAATTTTCACCAATCTTGCAAACTTGTTCTTCCCTTTACTCTGCTAATGTATGTCTGCTTATGCACTAAGTGTTGAACCTTTTTTTTTTGAATTTTTGCTAAGTTTGTTCTTAAACCCTAAGGCCTGCTCGATTGTCTGCTCTATATTCTCAACTTGACTATGTCTGTATCCCTCAGGTCTTGTCTCTCAATCTTGGTTCACTATCCCTCACTTGTCACCTGGGCTCTCTTGAGTTCTCATTCTTAGCCGGCTGATAGACAAGGCTACTTAGGCTCTATTATTCACCTCCCTAGTGTGAACACTGCTCGGGGTCCATTTGAGACCCTTGTGAACTCTGACACACTAGGACTTGGGTCCTTAGTCATTCTCTGAATCCAAACTTCTCCTATTCATCCCTTTCCCTCCTATTATCCGCTGTACATCTGAGTTGATTGATTTAAATGGTGCAATACTTGTCAATATGGTCAAATAAATTGACTTCGAGCTCCTTTATGGATTCTGGGATCGTATGTTGAATATGGATCTTTCTTAATGGCCTTGGCATTCTGTGTAAGACTTACTGAAGGCCCAGAAAGTGCTGGGTATTTCATTTGGGCCTTTTCTAGGCTTATTGTCATCATTTGTATAACATTTTGATCTTATTCATTATTGGTCCTGTAATAACTTTTGTATAAACGATTGGGGTATTAGTAAAAATGAGAAATTGGTAGATTTTAATATTTGCATGCAAAAATGGGTAGATAATATGCCTACAGGACTTGATGATTTATTTACCATATGTGTTATTCAATCACTATGTACACCTTATAAACTATGCCATTAGGAAATCGCACACACACACTGCCTACTAGAAAACATAAATGAAAAATGTTGCATTTATGTTTACTGCTATGTGCTATTAGAAAATCTGCCTGTAGGAACCAATGTCACTGATTTTTCTTTCAATTCACATCATTCATTAGAAATCATGCCTATAAGATTCCAATTCATCTACTTGGCGCTGTTCACCTAGAAAATATGCCTATAGGATTAAGATATGACATATAAATAAGCTCTAAATACTATGAATTAGAGATCCTGCCTGTAGGGAATAATTGCTCGCCATAATTGATTGATGCTAAACCACCCTAAACACTGTTTCATATACGCTACTGTTAGAGAGCATGAATAATTCTGGGATTTCTCCCAGCAGATTTTTGTTACACTCAACTGAGGAGATCACTTAGGCACAACACATATAGGGTTAATAACTTAAAACTCGCGATTTCCATAACCAACATGTAACAACTATATAATCATGTCTATGAGCAATGTCTTGCATTTGAAACAACCTGCATGCTTTAATTCAAAGTCACCTAGGAATCATGTCTATAGGATCTAAGGTTCTTAATTCAAAAACCTCCTAATTTGCATATGTGTTTGCGTGCATTTGCTGTTTAAGTGTGGAGGTTAATATGAGCCTCTAACTGCCTTTACATGAAGTCTTATGTGTTCTGTCTGTCACTTAACTTTTCATTTTTGATCAACCTAGGTAAGGTCTAGGACCATCCAAATAGAGGTCCAAAACCTCCTGGACCATAGGTATGGGACGGGTAGTGCAACCATAGGGCACGACTTAGAATTGAATTAGAGCGCTTTTAGGTAAACAACTTTAACATAGTAATTGGTAGCAGGAGATGATAGTCTGTGCCCGCTGAATAATATGAGTAACACCCTATCCCATGGGAGTTGAGCAATAGTATTTATGTTGCACAGGGTGATTAGGCTAAAAATCTTAGGACTCCCCACTTTTTCCCTTCTTTCTTTCTTTCTAGTAGAATTGACATAGTTGTACCTCTATATTCGCTTTAAGATCTTTGTAATAAAATTCTTAGATTTTTGTACTCTCTTTTCTTATTTTATCACGTAGCCTAATCCACATAATTTAAGTTCGCCGGGATCCACAGTTGTGCACATCGAAGAGTGCCTAACACATTTCTTTGAGGTAATTTGAGCCCTTACCCGATCTTTGATGACCTGAACTAGTTAAATCAGAATTATTTACAAATAGGTGCCCTAACTCACCTTAAAAATTGTTAGGTGGTGACTCTCCTCTTTTATTACCCATTTAAAAGAGTTGTCACATGTCGAAACCCGATTTCGCGAGAAAAAGGGGCGCGACAGCATGCCGACTCTACTGGGGATGTTACACTTCGGCTCTTACCATAGCGAACTTGGGTTATGTGGATCAGTCTTCCTTGTTATAAACGCGCTTTACTTTTCCATCTTTATTTTCTACTATATGCACATCCCTTCCCCATTTTCCTTTTACTTGTTTAATTCGTTGTTACATGCACATCCCTCTCCCATTTTCCTTTTACTTGTTTAATTCGTTGTTACATGCACATACCTCTCCCATTTTCCTTTTACTTGTTAAATTCGTTGTAATATGCACATCCCTTCCCTTCTCCACCCTCATTTGCTAAATTGGTTATAACATGCACATCCCTTTTCCTATTCACCTTTACTTGCTCTAAACTACTCTTCTTTTGTTTAAAGATTGCTATATCATGTCACTCCTACCCCTACCCCCTTGATTGCTTTATTGAATCCCTTATATTCCACGAACTAACTTCTTCCTTTGTCTTTCTTTTACGTCTTTTACGTTTTACCTTAATACCGTATTTATTGCTTTTACATAATTACCATGCAAATACTTGGCAACATGTTATTATCTCTGCATAAAGCATGCTCCGCATCATATTCCACTCGTGCCCAATTAATAACATAGCGGCACTTGATGAGTGTCCATGCTCTTCCAAAACTACCCTTTTAAATCAAAAAGGCTTATTTGCGGTAGACTAGTCGATCGTCGGTGCAGCCGATGGTCCCGTGTCTTTCCCTCTCAAGTTGTCCACTTGAGGGTACCGATCTAGACTGTTTTAAAAAACCTCGCTCCAATATCAAATGTGCATGCATCATGTCAAACCTAGTATGGGTTAGAGCGTTGTGCACGTGATAACCCACTAAGATAAGCCTTGTCCAAAGTCCGGCGGGATTCCCATAATCCCAATGGACACCATCACGTTATGTGCATTACTTGGAGAAAACGTGCCGGTATATCGATCATTAATGTGTAAATAGTAGAATTTGGAGGGGGAAAGGGATAACTTTATTTATTTGCAGAAAATGAAGCGCGAAGTCCCCAGGTTCGACATGGTTTAAAACGTCCCACCTTTGTTGCTTGATTGGTGGAAAAATCTCGCGCCTAGCGATAAGAATCATGTGAGAAGGGTCCTTGGTAATTTACTGTCCTTGCTGGACATCCGGCCAAATGGAGAATTGATTGAGCTACCACTATGTTTTGGGATGAGAAAAGAGCTGTCTTCCACTTTGGTGACATAGGAATGACTCCCCTCCTAGAAGAAATAGGAGGCTTCGCTAAGTTGCCATGGGATAGTCCGGGTTTATTAGTACTAGAAAATCGCACTCCCCGTGACTTTTTAAAAATGTTGGGTTTCCAGAAAAATGATGAGTTACTTTGCCTGAAAATGTCATACATCCCATTTTAATTCCTTTATGAATGTTATAGTCACAACAAGTCATATTGACTTTATCATGATGAACTTGCCATTACTTCCTTGGGTTGGACGCACCGCCGAGTTTATGTGTTCATTCTCCGCTTCTTGGGGTTGCTGATATTTCTGATGAAAAGGGGAAAGATCCACACTCACTTAGCCATGGTTGCTAGGACTCTAATGGAAGGAATTGATGGACAAACTTACACTATCATCTCCATGATCTTGGCCGAAATGTACCGCGCTCTAGATTGATGCAAGCAAGGGTATGGACACTTCGAGGGTTGTAATTTGTTGCTACAAGTTTAGTTATTAGAACATTTCCAGAGGGGAGAATATTGCCAAGAGCTTCTGCGACAACCATTAGATGACTACATAGCTTACCATCATCCAAAGAGAATGACATTTATCCCAGATAGGTTTGCACAACCTGGAAGTGTTGTGAGCTGGGTGCGTTTCTTTAGCAATCTGACTGACGAAAAGGTAAATTGGATGTTTGAATGCTTCCCTAGCAGTGAGTTCATCATCAGATCAAGAGAGACTACTCATCTAGTGCTGATCAGGTTAATGGGAATCTATCCTTATGCGAATAAGGGTAATGAGGCAAACGGGAAAAAACATGTCATAGCTCGGGTTTCCAATATGGTCCAGTATAAAGCAGATTTTAAAGGGAGCGTCATTCCATTCAAGTTCGAGGCACAGCATATGTGGAGCCAGAAGGTCATTATGGAAAAAGATACTATCGATCTAGACAGGTATCATGCCGGACATATGTACTTCTACCCATCATGGTTGGTAGATGATATAGCGGGATATGTCAAGCCGGGAATTAATATGAATAATAGGGTTATAGATGACGCTGCTGAAGCACAAGTCAAGTATAGGATGCTGCGCAAAAGGATCTTCGAGTCTGAAGCTAGGCATTTGGAACAACACAAAGTGGATATGGAAGCAATCAATGAATGGAGAGAAATTGCTACTAAATCAACAAAGAGATTGGAATATTGGATCAAGGGTTAATGAAACTTGAGGGAAAGATGAGAAAGAGACTCTCGGATTGTCAGAACATGGAAGGCAATGAAGGAGGGTATCTAGCAAGGGCTTACCTACTGTTGGATATGCGTGACCTGGGGAACCTAATTGACGAATCTAAAAAGGCCAAGCATGGAGAAGATCCTTCGGGGGCCAAGTAGATTAGGAAACAATGTCTTTACTGCTTCTAGATTCGTTTTAGATTTTTGATTGTAATAAGGCAAATGCCATTAGTGACTTTCTCATTATTGTCATTTTAGTAAGGATTTGATTCATTTTCACATTAATGAAATGATGCAATTATTGGCATCAATTTTCTCTAAGTCTATGTGTCGCTTAGACCTACATCGGGCACAACGGGGTGCCTCAAATTAGGACGCAAATTTATTACATAATTCTGCAACACATGTTTAATATCACCAACATTCTTTTAATACTCCTTACTAACTTGGTTACCTTTTTGTTTTTCTTTTCTTTTGTTTATTCCCATTCCCCTAGGTTCGTTCGTGCATACTGGCATCGTCAACATATTACACTAGAACGAGAGGTCCTCCAGCTCCTCCTCCACCAAGCGATCCCAAAGGCAAAGTAAAAGGGAAAATGGACGATTTGAGTTGTATTAGAAAAGACAATGCTACCAACGCAGAGCACATTGAAACTTCGGACGGTCGGAGTACTCCAGTACAGAATGAATTAGTCCTACGTTTGGAACAGAAAATCTTGGAGCTATAAGGGGAACTTGAGTAGGTACAGAACTTGGCAAACCTTTCTTTCACTCTAAACTTCCCCGACATCAACCAACAAAGCACAAACTCCCAAAACCCGGCACCTCCCCAAACACACAAAACCAAGCTGCACCGCCAAATCTTCCCGCACCACATCAATACGTCACACCTCCTCAAAACCATAATCCTCCACCAGTACCTACTCCTCCAAAACACCATCACCATCCAGCTCAATATCCACAAACCACCACTTACCACACTCCTCAAAACGCATCGCAACTTACTCCTGATCCCAAAACTCAACCAATGACCACCATTATACCCAGATTCTCGGAGTCCACCAAAGCAATCCCATATATGTGGAAAATTTACCCCATACCCCACACAGAACCTACATATACCAAAATCCACCGAGAAGGACCTGTTCATAAAGAACATGGCGGAAGAACTCAAGAGGCTCACTGGAAGAGTTCAGAGTGTTGAAGGTGGCAAGGGCATTGAGGGTTTGAATTATGAGGATTTGTGTATTCAGCCAGATGTAGAACTGCTAGAGGATGACAAACCTCCCAAGTTCTAAATGCTCGATGGAACTGGTGATCCGAAAGTGCATCTGAGAACGTATTGTGACAAACTTGTAGGGACTGTCAAGGAAGAACGAATCCGTATGAAGCTATTCATGAGAAGCCTCACTGGGGATGCCTTGTCTTGGTACATCAGTCAGAACCTAAAGAGGTGAGTTAAGTAAGCATGGCGTCAGATTTCATGAATCAGTTCAGGTTTAACATAGAGAATGCACCAGACATTTTCTACATTCAGAATCTCAAGAAGAAACCAACGGAAACCTTCCGCGAGTATGCTATTCGGTGGAGGTATGAAGCCGTATAAGTAAGACTGGCACATGAAGAAGAACAGATGAATAAGTTCTTCATCAGAGCTCAAGACCCGTAATACTACAAAAGATTGATGGTTATTGAAAACCATAAATTTTCTGACATCATCAAGCTGGGGGAAATAATAGAAGAAGGGATCAAAAGTGGAATGGCGGCAAACTTTGAAGCACTTCAAGCCACAAATAAAGCTTTTTAGTCAGGAGGGATCTCCAAGAAGAAAGAAGTGGGTGCAGTAATGGTAGCTTAAGGTCCCAAGTCTCCTCTCACATACCAAACACCTCTACCCATATATCAGCTTTCACCCCCTAGATACCAACAACTCGCTGCCACCTACCACACTTATAACACCCAACCAACATATTACCACTCACCACCGACCTGCCAAAATTACCAAAAACCAAGACCAAATTTTGACCGTAGACCACCCAGAGAATATAATCCGATTGCTAAACCCATAAACCAACTATACGAGAGTCTAAAGGCTACTAGTTGTATCACTTTCATTCCCTGTGTTGCTATGGAGAACTCTTCTTAGTGGAATAACCCAAACAAGACATGTTCCTATCACTCAGGAATGAAGGGTCGTACTATTGATGAATGTCGTACTCTGAGGGACAAGATTCAGACATTAATTGACACTAAAGTCATACAGGCAAAAGAGGCTGCACCCAATGTTCGTAACAATCCTCTCCCGGATGACAGATGTGAAGGGGTAAATATGACAAAGAAAGGTATCCGGAAGAGTCAATTGGACTCATTCGGGAAGGGAATAATCCTAAAACATCTCCAGTCACTCTCATACCTATCATAGTACAAACTCCGGCACTATTTGAAGTTGAGGTAGCTGCACCGAATCCGTTTGAACTTAAAGTGACAACAAACTTCACCGTGATGGTAGCACCTACGCCGTCTTATAAGTCTAATGCTATACCAAGGGATTAAGGTGACCTTTGGATAAAGGTGAAAGCAAGAGAATACTCTGTAGTTGACCATCTGAATAGAACTCCTACTCAAATATCCATTTTATCACTGTTGCAAAACTCCGAGGCACATCAGAATGCGCTGATGAAGGTATTGAATGAAGCCTATGTACCCACTAACATCACCAGTGGAGAAATGGCCAAAATGGGCAAGTGTTGGAAAGCCACAAAACCACTTTTCATGAAGACGAACTGCCACCAGAAGGGCTAAGTCACAACAGAGCACTGCATATCACAGTGCATTTTGAGGACAAATTCATCGCCAAAGTTCTGATAGATGGGGGCTCGAGTCTCAACATATGTCCACTAACTACTCTGAAAAGATTGGGTAAAGGCTTGCACGAGATACGAGCAGGAAGATGAAAGTAAAAACATTTTATGGATATCAAAGGGACACAATTGGAGAGATCAACCTCAACCTACAGATGGGCCCAACCTGGTTTGATGTCGAGTTTCAAGTACCGGATATATCTGCTACCTACAATATCTTGTTGGGGCGACCCTGGATAGATACCGCTGGGGCCGTATCTTGTACTCTACATCAAGTCTTGAAGTTTGAGTGGAACCATCATGAAGTGATCATCCATGGAGACGGGAGTAACCCTATTTATACCAATTAGACTGTTCCAGTCGTCGAAAATAGAAGGAAGTTGGGTGGAGAAACATACCATCGCATTAAGCGCGTCAACGCAATTGAAAAAGAAAAATGGTGGAGAAATAAGATATAAATCATATTGTCGTGGACATGGTATGAACCTGGCAAGTTTCTCGGCAAGAATCTCTAAAGGATCACCAAACCGATAAAGCTAAAGTATCATCGTACAACTTTTGGGCTTGAGTATGAATACACCTGGAAAGAGTATCAGGATTAGTCACCGACATGGCGTGATCCTTATTATTCGCTAGAACAACCAGTACCACATTTGCACCAGTCATTTGATCAAGCTGACATGATGTGGGGTTCCGAAGAAGATGAATTTTTAGCTAGCGTAAGGAATTTTTTTCTGGATGATGAAGACATGGATTGCAGTGTGATAGTTGAGGAGGAGGAGGAGGAGGAGGAGGAGGAG
>ML355400.1:0-10200 GCA_005239505.1 Nicotiana paniculata
GGGGTACCAGTGGGCGTTTGGCCGGATTCCAGTGAGGTTTGGAAATAACCCAAACCTACATGAATCTATAGCTCTCAACAAGGGCTATCAACTCATGTAAGTGATAGTCATCGACAGTCTTCAAATCGACAGGGATGGGTCTTTAGGGTTTTATGGATCTCAGATATGAGATTGCTCGATTTTGGGTGAGTTTTTGGGCAAACTGATGGTGGGATGGGGTTAAGGGGGAGATGAGGATTGTCTGGTGAGAAGTTGGGGTGGTTTGGAGGTGTTCCTCCACCGTTAGACGAGTTCCGGTGGCGGAAACCTAAGGCGGCTAGGGTTTGGTCGAGGTAGAAGAGAGAGAGGCGAAGGGGAGGGGAGGCGGCTAGGGTTTGGTGGGGGGTTAGGCTTTGATGGAAATGAGGGTGGGGGGGGGTCATTTGGACGCTTATATAGCATAGGGGTTCTTAGTTCCGGACCGTTGGATCAATAAGATCCAACAGCTAGGGGGCTTGAGGGATGAAACAGGGTCGTTTGGGTATTGGGGCCGGACCGGGTAGGAGGTGTATTGGGCTGGGTCGTTGGGTGCTTGCAGGGGCTAACTATTTTGGGCCTGGGCAAAATCAGCCAAGGCCCTAATTAACACTCTTATAACAAATTAAATATATTTATCATCCTATAATTAATTAACACCCTAATTAATCCTATAATTAATTAATCTCAATTTCATTAAAACCAAACCTACTTAAAAAGTAATAAATAGTTCTAAAATTTATTTCATTTAATCATAGATTGATTAGGAGTAAAACCATTAATTTTATACTCTTAATTAAAATCAGTGATTTATTGAGTAAAAATGACTAATTTTAGTAATTAGTTGTCAAAACCATATTACATCAAATAATCATTATCCGCTTGTTATTTAATCAATTAATTACAAATAATAAATTCATAATTTCTTGATGCAATAAACAGAATGAATTGTGACTAACAGTTCACAATTAATTTACTAAAATTCAACAAAAATTCATAAAATCAATTGATTTATTGAGATTTTTATAGGACGATATGGCGAGTAAAAATCACATGCTCACACCTTCCCCTCTTTGCTCGAAATCACGAAGAGTTTTCGGGCAAAGACAAAGGGAGCAGCAGTAAACGACTTTTACTTATTCATATGTTCCATTATGAAGCGTTTTTGAAAAGTTTGACCGAACCCTGCTTCTGAAGTTGCCTACATATCCTTAGCTATAAAGGAATCAGGTAAGTGTAGTTCTGGAAGTTTTGGTAGCTGGGACTATCGAGTAATTGTGGTTTCACTGCGGTTGCTGCTGTTACTGCTGCTGATCTCCTTATTACACCCAAGTACAAAACGAAGGACTAACTAAAACCTATCAGGTGCTAAATTACAAGATTCCTATCTAGGAATTGGTCTTGAGTCTTGATCTTTTGCTGACTCTGACCTGGATCCTGGTGTTTGTTAATCGCAGATGCTGGTTTTGTCTTATCGTTCCTCGGATCAAAGCAGGATATACTGGACGGATGACTTCAGTCTCGTCCTGAATAGTCTTCATCTTGCCCGTTTGTGTACCTTTGGATTCAATCTTCTCTTTCCTCTTTTTGTTATTATTATTTTTGGATCGAAACTATTTCTTTTGGTCGTCTCGAATTCCAATGTCCTAGGAACGTAATCTGCACAAAAATTAAAACAAACGAACGAAATTTTCTGCCCCAGTTTTTACTAGGAAAATTTCGTGAGTTATTGTAACAAACTCTATACTACTTCATTATTGAAAGAAATGAAAAAGCCGTAACTGGTGCACCCGGAGTTATTGTAGACTAGAGAGTGGATACCCTATATATCAAAGCAAGATCAACTAGGGGTTGGGAGCCCTATGTTGCAAAATGAAATCAACTAGGGATTGTGTACCCTATGTTCGAAAAGAAATCGACCAGGGAGTGTATACCCTTGATTGGAAAAGAAATCATCAACCAGGGAGTGTATACCCTTGATTGGAAAAGAAAGCATCAACCAGGGAGTGTATACCCTTGATTGGAAAAGAAAACATCAATCAGGGAGTGTATACCCTTGATTGGCATCGACTACAGGAGTGTATACCCTGTGTCGGGAAAATAAATCAACCAGGGAGTGTATACCCTTGATTGGAGAAGAAATCAATCAGGGAGTGTATACCCTTGATTGAAAAAAAAAGCATCAAACAGGGAGTGTATACCCTTGATTGGCATCGACTAGGGAGCATGTACACCCTGCATCGGGAAAAGAAATCAACCAGGGAGTGTATACCCTTGATTGGAAAAGAAATCAACTAGGGGGTGTATACCCTTGATTGGAAAAGAAAACATCAACTAGGGAGTATATACCCTTGATTGGCATCGACTAGGGAGAGAGTACACCCTGCGTCGGGAAAAGAAATCAACCAGGGAGTCTATACCCTTGATTGGAAAAGAAAGCATCAACCAGGGAGTGTATACCCTTGATTGGCATCGACTAGGGAGCGTGTACACCCTGCGCCGGGAAAGGTGTAATTGGGGATTGGAGGCCCCATACTACTTTGAGTTATTTTCAACTTCAATTCTTCTCTTTTTTTTTTTGCATGCGGGAAAAGATTTTTGGAGGAAACTTCCCTTTCTTTGGAGTCAATGCTGCAGAGCTCCTTCTAGCTCTTGCGCAATTTCTTTTGATTGCACCTGCTTTTTGCATGGTTGCTTTTGCACCTGTTTCCTATTTTCAAACAAAGAACAATTTGTTAGTTTTAAACGGTGGTTGGTTTTGCGGCCTTGATTTTCAACTGCTTGATCTCAGNAGGGATTGGGTTTCATTTCCAAACTCGGGGACCTTGGCTTTCCAGATTTCGTTGTGGTGACCGGTCACGTGGGACCCAATATTTCAGCTTTATTCTGCCTTTGTAGGCCTTTCACTTGCTTCCCTTTGGATTTCATGAGTATTCGGGGGGGACTTTTGCCCCTCAAATTCTGCCGCACTGGTTAGTCTCGGGGGACTTAACCTTTCCAACTTTACTTCGCCTTTATTGGCCTTTCACTTCTGACTTTTCTTCCAACTGTAACTTTAGGTCATTTGGAATATTTCGGCTTTTAAAACCTTGCCAAGATGGTTAGCCACGTGGGGCTCAACCTTTCAGCTTCATTCGCCTTTATAGGCACTTCAATTTGATTTTCTCCTTTCAAGGTTTTGAGTTTGAATCATCGTCCATTGTGGCCAGTCGGGATCGACTCGATGCCCCTGAAGAGGCTGGGTGCCTTTTGCATATTGACCCGCGTCAAATGAGAGCCCTGTAAATCAGTCTTGCCATCTTTTCTTTGCCTTAGTTTTGGGACAGAGTTAGACCGATAGGGATTCAAAAGAAAAATAAATGACAGAATGGACAACGAATTTAAAAAGAGGTGTCCATTTTGGGGAAAGGAAAGAAGGACTTATCTGGAGTGCATGCGGACTTCAATGAACATGACATGCCCTTTGGACTGGATGCCTGATCCGTGTAAACCGTCCGATTCTCAGAAATTCATCATAACTATTACCTTGAGATTGAGAAACCTTGCCCCGGACTGCGTCCATGTCAGTGACCCATTATACTTTTCGATCAGTGGCGCCCTTTGCGGGTTTTCACCAACTAACCTCTCTCATTTCTCTTCTCACCCTCGCCTTGTAGTGCTCTTTGCGAGTTTTCACTAACAAGACTCTCTCATTTTTAATTTCTCTGCTTACCGTCGCCTCACGGTGCCCGTGTGGGTTTTCACCAATGAGACTCTCTCATTTTAATTTCCCTCATTTGCTTGTATTTGGATCCAAACAACTGTATCCTCCAATTTTGGACATCTTTTCCGATTGATCGGAAGGACTTGAACAGGGTTTTTGGTGAAAAGAATTTGCGTTGAATTACAACTTTGGAACCTTTAAGGCGACACATCGCCAAATATTAACACTTGCCCCAGCTTAAACTCTTGGGGAAATGTGGATTTTTATTTTGGTGTGACTGAACCCCAGGGAGAGGCTGCCTACGTATCCTTTCGGAATCAAGTCGAACGTAGTTCAGGAAACTTTTGTTTTTGTTTTTTTTTCTTTGATTTGATTTGAATTTTTTTTTCATTTCATGATTTTTTTTTTTTTCAACATCTCCTTTTTGTTTTCCAATAACACTTTCGGGTTCCAAAGAGGGTAATCAAAGAAGAGTAACCGACTCAAAGGGTCTGCAAAAGGGTTAATGTTGTTTGGGTAGCGAGAATGAAAGCCTTCGTCATCGCAACCGGAGAACATTTGAAAATATATAGAGGATCAAACATAGTACCTTTTGACGACATCTACATTGACAGCCGTTTCGGGGTCATTTCCTTCGATGTCCCCTAGGTATAACGCTCCTTTTGGTAGCAATTTTCTTATGAAGTATGGACCTTTCCAGTTTGGGGCAAATTTTCCTTTCGCTTCTTCGTGGTGCGGGAGGATACGTCTTGAAACGAGTTTCCCTACTTCGAAGTTCCTAGGTTGCAATTTCTTGTTGTAAGCGCGGGCCATTCTTTGCTGGTATAATTGTCCGTGGCACACTGCGGCCATTCTTTTCTCATTAATCAGAGTTAATTGCTCCAGTCGGGTCTTGACCCACTCATTGTCCTCAATTTCTGCTTCGACAATAATCCGAAGGGAAGGAATTTCGACTTCTGCGGGTATTACGGCTTCAGTGCCATAAACCAATAGGTAAGGGGTAGCTCCAACCGATGTGCGCACGGTCGTGCGATATCCCAACAATGCAAAAGGCAGCTTTTCATGCCATTGCCTGGATGTTTGAATCATTTTCCTGAGAATTTTCTTGATGTTTTTTTTGCTGCTTCAACAGCGCCATTGGCTTTGGGACGGTAAGGGGTCGAGTTGCGGTGTGTTATCTGGAACTGTTCACATACCTCTCTCATCAAGTTACTGTTTAGATTCGCGGCNATATTAGCATGCACGAAATCCACCACCACTTTCTTAGTGACAACTTTGAATGTGACGACCTCGACCCATTTTGTGAAATAGTCGATAGCAACCAAAATGAATCTGCGCCCATTTGAGGCTCTTGGCTCGATTGGCCCAATGACATCCATTCCCCAGGCGACAAATGGCTAGGGTGCCGACATAGGATGCAGTTCTGATGGTGGTGCATGGATTAGGTCGCCATGTATTTGACACTTATGGCACTTCCGGACGAAACCGAAACAATCTTTCTCCATGGTCATCCAATAATATCCAGCCCGCAAGATTTTCTTTGCGAGGACGTACCCATTCATGTGGGGACCGCATACTCCTGAATGGACCTCGCCCATGATCATTTCGGCTTTTTTAGTGTCTATACCTCTTAACAAATTTAGATCGGGAGTCCTTTTATACAGTACTTCCCCACTTAGGAAGAAACTGCTGGCAAGCCTTCAGATGGTTCTCTTTTAGTCTCCGTTGGCCTGCTCGGGATCTTCTCTTGTCTTCAAAAATATTTTAATATCATGATATCATGGTTGGACATCGGGTTCTACTTCGACCGTATTGAAATAACCATGTGTTTCCTTGATTTGGATCTCCAATGGGTCTATGCGAACATTACCCGGATAGGGCAGCATTGCAGTTAGGGTGGCCAGTGCATCAGCTAACTCATTGTGGCACCGAGGAATATATCTGAACTCGACGACTTTGTATCGCTTACTAAGATTCTCCACATGCTGTCTGTAGGGAAGGAGTTTAAAATCCCGAGTTTTCCACTCTCCTTGAGCCTTCTTAATGATCAAATCGGAGTTCCCCATGATCAACAACTCTTCTACATCCATGTCAATGGCCATGTTCATGCCCATTATACAAGCTTCATATTCAGCAGTATTGTTTGTGCAGAAGAAACGGAGGCGGGCCGTGGTAGGGTAGTCTTGTCCTGTGGGTGAAATCAAGATTGCCCCTATCCCAATACCTTTCGCATTGGCTGCTCCGTCGAAGAACATTTTCTAGGTGTCAGCGCCTTCCGATATTATTTCGACGGAGTTGATTTCTTCATCGGGAAAATAAGTGCTCTAGGGTTGGTATTCATCATCAACCGGATTTTCAGCTAGATGATCGGCCAATGCTTGAGCTTTCATAGCTGTGCGAGTGACATAGAAAATATCGAATTATGTGACCAAGATTTTCCATTTTTCTAATCTTCCGGTGGGCATTGGCTTTTGGAATATGTACTTCAAAGGATCTAGCCTCGTGATGAGGTAGGTGCTATAAGCCAATAAATAATGTCGGAGCTTCTAAGCAACCCAAGTTAGAGCGCAGCAAGTCCTTTCTAACTGAGAGTACTTGGCCTCGTAGCTTGTGAACTTCTTACTTAAGTAATAAATGGCATGCTCTTTCTTCCCGGTTGCATCGTGTTGCCCGAGAACACACCCAAAGAATTTGCTAGCACCGTCAGGTATAAGAACAAAGGTCTCCCTGGTTCTGTTGGGACTAACACTGGAGGATTTGATAGATATTCTTTGATCTTGTCAAAAGCGTCCTTGATCTTGTCAAAAGCGTCCTGGCACTCGTGTGTCCATTTGATGGATGCATCTTTTTTCAACAGCTTGAATATAGGCTCGCATGTGGAGGTCAACTGAGCGATGAACCTGCTGATGTAATTCAACCTACCCAACAGAATCATGGGTTCCTTCTTGGTTCTTGGGGGTGGGAGATCCCGAATAGATTTTATCTTTGTTGGGTCCAGCTCAATGCCCCGTCGACTGACTATAAATCCTAGTAATTTTTCGGATGGAACTCCGAAAGCGCATTTGGCTTGGTTTAATTTCAGATCATATCTGCGCAGGCGTTCGAAGAATTTCCTCAAATGCTGCACGTGGTCACTTTGGGTTCTGGACTTAATGATCTCTTCATCCACGTACACCTCAATCTCCTGATGCATCATGTCGTGAAATATGGCGGTCATGGCCCTCATATAAGTTGCCCCAGCGTTCTTTAAACCAAATGGCAAGACCCGATAGCAGTATGTTCCCCAGGGTGTAGTGAAGGTTGTCTTTCCTGCATCCTCTTTATCCATCAACACCTGGTGATATCCGGCATAGCAATCGACAAAATACTGCACCTCATGTCTGGCACAATTGTCAACTAGGATATGTATGTTTGACAGTGGAAAATTATCTTTGGGACTTGCTTTATTCAGATCTCGATATTCGACACATACTCGGACCTTTCTGTCCTTTTTAAGCGCCGGAACCACATTAGCCAGCGAGGTGGTGTATTGGACCACTCGGGTTACTCCAGGGTTTTTAGCGACCTCTTCTTTGATATTGTCACTCATGTCTATTTTAAATTTCCTCTTCTTTTGTTGGACATGTGGATGATCGGGGTAGGTTGGCAATTTGTGTACCACCAAGTCCACACTTAGTCCGGGCATGTCGTCGTAGGACCAAGAAAACACGTCTTTGAATTCAAATAGGAGTGAATCAAGGCGTCTCTATTCTTTTCATCCGTGTCGATGCTTATCATGGTTTCTCGAATCTCTTCTTCATTGCCCAAGTTAACGGGTTTCGTTTCGTTTAAGTTTGGCTTAGGATTATTCTCGAACTGTTCCAATTCTTGATTTATTTCCCTAAAAGCCTCTTCTTCGTCATATTCCAGTTCTTGATTCATTATTTCGAGTTTAGATGGCGTATTAAGATCAGAGCATTAAGTCCCGCAAGCATGTCATGTTTTTTAAAGCCGCATTATTAGGACTTAAAAATCAGAAAAAGTAAACAAAAATCAGGAAGAATAATAGACGATGAAATTTTGATTTCATTTCATTGAATTTGAACATAGGAGGGTTTACATCGGAATTTAAAGGAAATAATTTAAAAACACTTGAGTTACACCCTGAAATAACTCATAGTGCAGAAAGGATGGCAAAAGCTGAACTACCGGGACTCCTGCCTGACGGGGAATGGAGTAGCCATTCAATTTTGCAACTTGGCGTCAGGCCCCATATACTATACTTTGGCAGTGCCGGATCCTTCTCCTGGTTGGACCATATGGGCCTCATACAACATCTTCCTCATTTCTCCACATATTTCTTCTATTTCTTCGGCCGTGAAAGCCTCTTCCACTTCCTCCACGTATTTTGGCTTGACAAATGATGCGGTGATGTGCGGGATCGGCTGAGGCAATACCCAACCATCAACCATTTTTCTTACGTTGTTCAACCCATTGCTCATCGTCGGGACTAGCTTGAAACCTTATGCCAAAAAGCTTTTTATTGGTAGGCAAAGTGACGGGTTCTTTAATGCATTGCAAGGACACCCTGAGCCCTTTTCCAGGTGTGTACCCATGTTTAATCATGTCGTTGGCGACCATAATTGACGTGTTTTATAGGAAGGGTTGAGGGCACGAGTTTCATTCTTCATGCTGGTCCGCAACCACAATCTTGAAAGCCTGGTAGACTATGTGCTCGCTTCCCTCTCTTGCTTCCAGGCATGGGGCTAATGGGTCCCTGTAAATAGATTGCTCGTCTTCCCCATGGACCACGATTTCCTGGTCCTCATATTCGAACTTAAACATCTGGTGGAGAGTAGATGGCACTGCCCCTGCTGCATGGATCCAAGGCCTACCCAGGAGATAATTGTAGGAAGTATCTATATCCATGACCTGGAATGTCACTTCGAAATCTACAGGGCCGATTGTCAAAATCAATCTCTCCGATCATGTCTCTCTTGATACCATCGAATGCATGGACGCACACATTGTTGGGCCTGATTCTCTCAGTCCCGATCTCCATTCTTTGTAGGGTCGATAGAGGGAAATATCAACCCCAGATCCACCGTCCATCATAACCCTTTTCACATAGTAACCTTCTAATGCGAGGCTAGAATGCATAGTTTAACATGTAATATACCTTACATTTGAGGTGCGTTAGTGATAAAAAAAAATACACTTTTTATTTGCTTAATGGAGTTTATTTCATGTGTAGGTGAATTGGAGATGGAAACAGAGCTAAAGGGATGCAAATACGTCGAAAATACACTTAAGGGTCGAAGAGGAAACACCCGGGTGATAGCCGGGCGCCAGATCCCAATAGCCTGACCCTACCTGGCATTAGCCAGGCTTTAGGGATGAAACGCAAGCCCTACCCTGGCATTAGGGTTGAAACACCATCCCTACCCTGGCGTTAGCCAGGCGCTAGGGTCCAAACGCCCGGGGTCTCAAGTTCAGCTAATTCCGAGTTTTGACGAGTTTAAGTGTTTCCCGGTTGAAATAGAAGTCTCCCACATGTTTAGGGTTCTCCCTAAACATATAAATAGACTCCTAAAACACAACTTAAGGAGATTCAGAAGGCATTCGAAGGATTCAAGGAGAGAAAACCATTGAAGTGCCAAAACATTGATTTCTACATCTTGTATTCATTACTTTATTTTTCAATTATGCAATTTATTTTAGTTTTTATTCTTATAAATATGAGTAGCTAAATTCTTTAGTCTAATGTTCTGGTAGATCCCGTTGGGGATGAATTTATTGTGATATTAATATATTTTGGTTGATTAATCTCTTTTTGTCCAACTACGTTCTTGTTGTAGTTGATTGAAAGGGCCTTCAATTAGCTGTTCCTATTTATTATGTATCTACTTGAGAGAAAGAGTGTATATTTAGGTAGTTGTTTGAACAAAATCACTCCTGGAGTATAGACGAAAGTCATAACTGAGGGTTTAGAGGTTGGATTAGAGATAACGATACCTCGGGTGCAATCTAAAGTGAACTGTAATGCAATCTAGCTAGCGTAACTTGAGAGAGTGCGTCTAGTAAATTATCATAATTACTTGAGAGAGATTTATGGTAGATAGAGTGTTCATGATTGATAGAGACGATTAATTAAACTATAAGAAATATCCGAGAAAGAATTCACCAACGGGGGAAACCATAACCTTAGACCTTTATTATCATTGTTTACACTATATTGTTAGTTAATTGCTAGTTTATTATTTTGTTATTAGATTTAGTAAACATCACCACTTGATATTCAAAAGTCTTGAGAAAATTGATTAAGTAACAGTTTAGTATTTTAAAGACTTAATTGATACGTAAATTCCCTGTGGGATCGACTCTGGGCGTAATACCCCGAATTATATTTGCAGCACCCGTTTAGTCTTTCTATAAGACAAAGTTGAGCGTGATCAAATTTTGGTGCCGTTGCCGGGGAGTTAACGGTATTATCAATTGAGTTG
>ML355401.1:0-92735 GCA_005239505.1 Nicotiana paniculata
TTCACAGGAAATCGGATGAAGTCCTGAAGATTGTCTGTATCTCTTGCTTCTCGCAATCTCCTGGGTTCAGACCTTACGCATTCACTCGAAGTTCCTGAGATTAGAACAAAAATCACATGACGTTAGACTCAATGAAATAAGAAATTAAAGCAATTAAAAAATTAGTCTATATTCAAGTCCCCCGCAACGGCGCCAAAAACTTGTTAGTCCAAATTGCACATGCAAGCATACGTGGTCGTAGCAAGTAATATAATGTTAATTTGAATGTCGAACCCACAGGGACTTGCGTAACTTCTTATTGAATCACTCTAATTGCTATTTAATTGAGCCAAAACAAAATCCAAGAATATGACTAATTTATTCTACGATTATATGAACTAATTATCAAGTAACGAGAATATTGTTGTGTGTTCAATAGAGACAAATATTCCAGGGTTGTGATCAATTCACCATTCGTATTGCATTATAATTAACTCTCCCTTTCATATAATTCACTCATGGTTGCTAATTAGTCGATAATTGCTCTCGTAGCCTTCTCCCAAAGTACTACTCGCCTATTCTCAATAGATTAACGCCTATATTCCTATGAAATTAATCTATTAGAACGCACTAAGATTACGATGTTTAATTAAGCACGGTGACTAGGTATATTCCTATCCTAACCACTTTCCGCTTCCCTGAAGGGTTAAGATCGCGCTCTCTTAAATTCTTCTCTAATCTATATACATCTTTCCCAAGCATAACATAGATAGTATATAGAACCTAATTGCTGGCCAAACAATTAAGCAATTAAACGCAGAATTGAAGAAACAGCCATATATTGAGCGAAGTATAATCAAGGTTAAGTTAATATCGAATAACAATATTCATGGCTAAACCACAACCCCAGAACAATGGGTGTTTAGCCACTCATACTAGAATTAAACAATTGCATAAGTTTTTTGCATAAATGAAAAATACTAGATTAAGATGAAGAAAACTGATAATCCTCTGCTTCCTCAATGATCTTGTGTGCATATTCTCTCCAAAGATGGATTCTTCCCCTCAAAGTTGTGTTTTTGGCTCTATTTATATGTTTGGGATAAACCCTAAACGTGTAAGAAACTTCTATTCCAACCGGGAAACACTTAAAACCTTCAAACTCGGAAATTACCGGACCAGAGACCCCAGGCGTTAAGCCCGAAACGCTCAGCTAAAGCCTGGATAGGCCAGGCGTTTGGGCTCTAATGCCCCAGTAATGCCTGGTTATCCCAGGCTTTTGGGGTAAAACGCCCGGATATGACCCGGGTCACTCCTTTTCCACTCTTGAGCGTATTTTTGACGTTTATGCAATTATTTAGCTCGGCTTCAATCTCCAATTCACCTACACATAAAATAGACTCCATTATGCACATATAACATGTATTTTTATCACAAAAGAACATAAAATGTAAGGTATATGATGCTTAAAACTATGGATTCTAGCAGCGCATCAAAAGGCATCAAACACACACATATTTTTCAAGGATGATCTTGTTTTGATTCCGGATGTCAAATCTGTTATGATGTTCTCAAGAGGGTGAGAACTCTGATATCTATGTGGTTTGAGTACCAGTTGTTCATTCCTAGACAATTCCATGGTGTCTTGTTTCTGTGAAGCAGGATCAAGTCCGGGTTGCATATGTTGAATTCCCACTGTCATGTTGCTTGGGGTAGTTGAACCTGGTCCATCACCCGTTCCACCTTCCATGTTTGGTTCAATGTGATCACTGCTTCTTACCAGTCCAAACTCCTCGTCTTCTTATTCCTGTCTCTCAGAAAGAGTGTTAGTTTCATCAAAGGCAACATGCACACTTTCTTCTACACACATAGTTCTTTTATTGTATATTTTATAAGCTTTTCTATGTGATGAATATCCCAAGAACACTCCCTCATCACTTCTGGGGTCAAATTTTCCTAGGGAATCTTTCCCATTATTATGCACAAAACACTTGCATCCAAAAGCCCTAAGGTGGGATATGTTGGGCTTTCTACCTTTAAGTAATTCATAGGGAGTTTTCTCTACCAGAGTTCTGGTCATCATCTATTGATTATGTAACAAGCAGTGTTTATTGCTTCAGCCCAGAAGCTGTGAGGTAGTTTGCTAGATAGAAGCATGGTTCTTGCCATGTCTTCAAGAGTTCTATTTTTCCTTTCAACAACCCCATTTTGTTGTGGGGTTCTAGGAGCAGCAAACTTAGCATTCTCAAATTCAGTACCATGGTCAGATCTTATTGATGCTAGTTGATGTCCCAATTGATTTTGAGTTTTCTTGACAAATGAGGTGAACATATCAAATCCTTCATCCTTAGATGCCAGGAATAAGGTCCAAGTGAACCTTGAATAGTCATCAAATAGCACTATTACTGTCACGACCCCAAATCCAGGCCAGTCGTGATGGCGCCTATCATGGAACTAGGCCAGCCAAAAACCAAACTTAAATCATAATAAGCTTCCATTTAAATATTTACTATACCGATTACCCTTAAAGGTTTCCTTTAAACATTTATAGAACAGTCAAAGCTATACCGAATATTAAATACAACCCCCAAGAACCCGGAGTCACTGGTCATGAGCATCTATATAAAATATACAACTCAACAAAAATAAATTCTATAACAGTAAGCAGGAGAGGGAGCAGGACTGCGGATGCATGCAGCTACCTCGCAAACCCCCGAGAATCTATAGAACATATAGACAGCTCACCCTGCCCTAACACCTGGATCTGCACACAAGGTGCAGGAAGTAATGTGAGTACACCAACTCAGTAAAAATAAATCAGGTCTGAGCAGCAAGAAACACATAAAATCAAGGTCATCAAATCACAAGATGCACAACCTTTCTTTCCAACAGTATAACATAGATATTTGAAATCATCATGCCTTAAAACCAACTTTAGAAAAATCCTTTGGAGAATGTATATTTTCAACAACTTCAAACCGAAATGTTTAGTTTGAAAATGAAATTAATCATATAGAGGCCCCTCCGGCAAAACATATTTCATAAGCTCAGAGTGAAAGTAGTAAAATCATAAGTAGCCCCTCAGGCAAAATATGTATCATAATCAGCCCCTCGGGCATGCCTCACCATCACTCGTAATCAGTCACTCAGCACCTCATAGTCACTCATGCCTCCCAATCACTCGTCACTCGTCACTCGGCACTCGGTGTGCTCACTGGGGGTGTGTGCAGACTCCGGAATGGCTCCTTCAGCCCAAGCGCTAATATCAAGACACCTCGTGGCGTATCATATCCTCACAATCCGACCCTCGGTCTCACTCGGCAGAACCACTCAAAAATCCACTCGGGCAAATCAGTAAAATAGGGTACTCGACCCAAAACATCATTTTTAAATCTTAAAGTAGTGTAAATTAGGCTGAGTTTTGAAAACAGTAAGCACAATGTGGCTGAGTGAAATCATCAATAAATAGTGAGGAAAACAGCAGTAAAAAGCCCCCAAGGGGTCTAAACAGATCGGCACGAGGCCCCAAACACGGCTTATAGCCCAAATATTTCAACAATCTTTAGAACATAATTTAACATAAGGTTTTGAGTAAAATATGCAACTCGTTAGTCACATGCGGAGAGGACCTAGTCCAATCCAAAAATCAATGCGCGCCACATACTCGTCATCCGACATGTGCACCATTCTAAAATCAGTGAGCAATATGTAGTCCGGGGTTTCATACCCTCAGGACAAGATTTATCACCATTACTTACCTCTATCGGGCCACAACACTAGTCCTCTATGCTCTTGCCCCTCAAAATGGCTCCTGATTGCTCCGAATCTAGCAAAAACCAGTTCGACATCATCAATATATACTAAAGGAACACAACCCAAACGAAAACTATCAAATTATACAAGAATATCGAAAGTTGGTCAAACCCGAACCCCGGGCCAACGTATTGGAATCCAATAAAATTTACATCACAAAAACCCTTATCCTCCCACGAGACCGTACGTACCAAGAACATCAAAATCAGACCACAATTGCCTACTAAAATTGCCAAAAGAAATTCCCAAATCTTTCCTCCCATTTTTCCAACTTTTTCTTACTTAAATCCTTCAATTTACAAGCCTAATCCGAACAATGTTTCATGGAAGCCTTTTCTATACTGTTATGCCTAGAAAATTCCGCACCTGCGGACACTTATTCGCACCTGCGGACCCGCACCTACGGTCCCAGGTGCGCACCTGCGCAATTCCACTGATGGACCAAATTCTCGCACCTGCGACCCTTCTCCGCATCCGCGGCTTCGCAGGTGCGGCCATATTTTTTCACCTGCGGTCTACTCCTTCATAGACTCCCTTCGCACCTGCGCATGGCCTTTCACACCTGCGGCATCGCACCTGTGGCTACCCTTCCGCAGGTGAGGCCAAAACCATAAACTTACACCAACAACCATTTGCTCAAATTTTCCAAGTTCAACACTCCGCTAACCATCCGAAATCAATCCCGAGCCCCTCGGGGCCCCTACCAAATATACCAACACACCCCATAGAATTATTCAAACTTAGTCGAGCCTTCGAAACACCAATAACAACATGAAAACACAAAATTACATCAAATTCAAGCCTATGAACTTTGAAACTTCCAAATTTTGCCAACGACGCCGAAACAACCAAAACACCTCCGGTTGACCTAAAATTTTGCACACATACTAAAAATAACATTACATACCTGTTCCAACTTCCGGAATTCCATTCTGACCTCGATAGCCTATTTTCCACTGCCGACCGGAAATCGCCAAAAACGAACTTTCGCCAATTCAAGCTTAATTCTACACCGGGCATCAAAACTCAATTCCGAACACTCTCCTAAGTCCCAATTCCCTCTCAATTGACTTTTTCAACTATTAGGCTACCTTGAGAGACTAAATGCCTCAATTCTCACCATGACCACTCTGAACCCCGAACCAACCGACCCAACACACATAAATGAAGCTGAACCTCCTAAAATGAAGCAAAAACGGGGGAAACAGGGCTAAACTCTCGGAACGACCGACCGGGTCGTTACATCTTCCCCCACTTAAACATATATTCGTCCTCGAACGTGCCAAGAGTTGTTCTCCAACACTATCAAAGTAGCTTACCATGCACATACCCGGGGGTGGTCCCACGTCACCCTATCTCATATAGGTCCAATAGCACAATACCGTTGAAATTTCAAAATCCAAATCTTGGCCCATAAACCTTAGAACCAAATTCCCACTTCTGAAATAATATACAAGATCATAATTTCCATAACTATAAACTGAACAAGTCTGAACATGCTGAATCAAGCCATATATGCACCCTAGATGAAATCACATGATACACCGCGTGACTCAAACACTCATAGCGATAACTCTTAACCACAATAACTGCTCAGAACAACCCAATACCGGTACATAAACTCTTATCAAGAAATGCCTCACTCTAATACTTCCATATACTGTTGATGATGCAAGAAGCACGTAGAACTAACAACCATTAATCCGATCATCCAGACATGAAACTCCCCCTTCCCAAACAGGAATTATAGCAGATTTCTAAGCCGACTCTCAATATTTATCCTCCCAACTATGTTGTAGAAAATTTTGAAAATATTCACTCTAGGTCCAGTGATCTATTCTCATCCATCACGACCACCCTGATAACATGACACATCAATACGATTCAAAGCCAAAACCTGTGCAACTTGTGCACTTAATAGCAACTTCCGAATGTCATCAAATTATATAAAAGATCCACACGAGAGGGCTATCTTGCCATTAACAATTACCATCACCATATCATACTAACAGCCTGGCAAACACCGTAAAAATCAAAAACACATGTATCCCATACCAAAGGTCATACCCCTACATAACTCTGCTACACTGCGCGATCTCATCCAACGCTGGTCCACTTGAAATACTTCAAGACACCTTTCCCAAAATCAATAACCATTCGAAAAGTACTCAAAGTGCATTTCCATAACCACGGGGGAAACCAGACGATACCATGCCACACGAAACAGAAGGTATATAACCAACACGTCTCAATCCCGCAACACCCAATTACTTACCTTACTCGAATCTAGCTATAAAGCCCAATTAGAACTGCACCATATGTGCATATAACCAATAATCACCACTCCTCGCAACACGGAATGGTAACTCACAGATCACCCTAGAACATGAATAAACTCAATCACAATCGAATGGTATCTTCCTCAATAATAGAAATTCGGAGCCAACAATTCCGACCCGGTGCAGAACACACACCCATATTAGCCTACCAGTGACCCTAAATTAACTCTGATCACCCACAACAGATAGATAACTTACCGACAAGTTCACAATGACAGAATCATGGTACATACTAACATCCGACTAGCTCAGCTCGCATCTTCACAGTTCACTACCACAAAATATCCTGTTTATGAGAACTCTCAGTCTCGAAGTCCATGAAACATACGGATTACCATATCGTATCACAACTCCACCGCTCGAATACATAACACATCCAAAATACTCACTCATTCCACGAGGGATACCCCTATAATTCTTCCATTTACCAAGCAACCTTGAATATCAACAGTCGATCCAACAATAGGGCGCCGCGATACCAATGAAGTACCCTTAACTCAAAAACATTGCTCTTTCTGAAATATATACCCTCATCAAGTCGCACCAATTAGTGATATCATCTACCTAGTCATATGAAATTGCCCATGCTGCCTAAGAATTTATGACCTTCCATCCTGAACCGAATCGTGACCTCACATATGCAAATCTCAACTCTACCTAACATACCGCACATGCCATGCCAACCTAGGAAAAATACGGGAACTCCATGGTCCCTTTTGAGCCACAAGCAACTACGTACCCACTAGCCAAGAACCTCCATTTGATCCCATTTAGAATACAATTCACTACACGTCACCCGCACCTCACACCAAAAGAAAATATGCACCCTTAACCGCGGTAGAAACTATCCGAACTCCCATTTATGCAACACCAAACCATTAGGACTGAATTCTTATAACTCAACCAAGCTACACAGGCCACTAAAAAATCAAAGAGCATTGCTAAGAAACACCCGGAGAAAAAAACTCGTCACCTCATGAACACCCAAAGAGCTAATCGTATCCCTTACCATGCCGATCCGATCTACCACCAAGTTGCCCTATTTTTCCCAAGTTTCTCCTGACTTACCTTCAAATTAATACTTCTCCCTGCCGTCATACCACAATTTTCACCCAGACTCACCAAACGCGACCCAAGAACAAAACCATACCGTCTAAGGCTCATAAGCTGCCGAGTTCTCACTCAAATATCCCCAAAAGTACCACATTCAAAATACTTACCCTGCAGAGACTTCCTGCGAATCTAAAGCCATTACCTTCACCTTCCTGATACTGATATATAGAACTCGTGATGATGTATATATGCCACAAGTCTTGACACCCTCTAACGTAAATCTCAATCACACCGACCAATTAGACAGAATCGACCTGACCTGTTTGCACACTAACATACTAGGAAAGTAATCCACTCACTTGAAGCCACAAGAAAATTCATACACTGCACACATTAAACCTTTTACAACTTCCACTAAATCATTCAATAGAACCCAATTACCCAACAAAGTACATTACAACCTATATCGATGAAATTTCCATTACTCGTGACATTCCCAGACCCCACACCTACAGTTCATAACTGATTTATCAATATACCTCGAACTGAAACCAATACCACACATAGTCGTGCAATCAACTTATCATTCATAGACCCCCCCCCCCCCATTTGTCTTAAAGCCAACGATCGAGACAAATAATAACTCACAATCCCATAATAACAACACCCGTCTAACAGCTCAAGTCATCTGCAAATCTCGCATTCACCATTGCAATAGTCACGCCAACTTCCACAAGTGATCAAAACGCCAATTACAACATATATCATTTACTGGTAGAAGAGAACTTATTATAGTACAACATAGGGACCACACACCCTGGGACAACCCGCAGGAGATACCCCTTCCCGCTTAGCCTTAACTGTTATCTCTCCATACACTTCTGAAGACCATACTATCACGCAATCACTACACCTTCCTGCATCTGAACACAACCAACGCCTACCTTCGAGGCATCACAATACGCGGTCAGAACCTGAAGCTGATGGCAGAACTAACACTGGAGCGGTGGTCACAGAAATCTCGAGCTTCTGGAAACTCTACCCACACATGCCTGACCACATGGATACCCTCAATGGACACCACGTGCCCCAACAATGCTACAGAACTGTCACGCCTCGAAATCCCACCATCGGGCCGTGATGGCGTCTAACGTTGAACCCGCTAGACAAGCCAACGTGTATATTTAAACTAACATGATAACGTCGAATTAACAGAATAAGCTAAAACAGTTCACTACTTAACAGCGGAAATAAATATAGTTTCAAAACTAAGTAAAGATAACATAATACAACGTCACAATAATTTCCCAAAACCTGGAGTCACAAACTCATTAACTGGCCACATTGGCCGTATCCTGGAACGATATATCAATACCTGACTCTCTAGCCATCTAAAGTCTGATAGGCTGGGCAATCCCTCAATAAATCATCGAACCCTCTCCCGATCAGTGGGAAGTATCAAAAGAGCATGTCGGGCTAGAGTGATGAACCTGGTCTCGTACTGAGTGACTGACGAAGATCCCTGTTGGAGACGCTCAGACTGCCTCCGAAGGTCCTCTCTCTGAGTAATGGGAAGGAACTTTACCAAAAATACCTCTGAGAATTGAGTCCAAGTCAAAGGTGCAGACCCAGCTGGTCTGGCTAAGAAATAGTCTCTCCAGCAACTCTTGGCTGCGCCAGATAACCGAAAAGTAGCGAAGTCAACCCCGTTGGACTCCACTAAGCCCATGTTCCGAAGAATCTCATGGCAGCTGTCCAAATAATCCTAGGGATCCTCTGATGGTGAAACAGTTAAAGTAGTAGTGAATAACTTAGTGAACCTGTCCAGTCTCCACAAAGCATCCGCTGACATAGCTGCTCCCTCTGCTACCGGCGTTGCAATACCCGGCTAAGCTATTATGGCTGGCTGAGGTGCAGAGTCTAAAACGGTAGAGCTAGATGCTCTAGCGTGCGAGTGGCAGGAGTCTGGGTACCTCCCCCAGCCTGAGAGACGACTGGTGCAGTAGGAAGAAGACCCGCATGTGCTACACTCTCCATGAGTCCGAATAGACGGACAAGAGCGTCTTGAAGCACTGGGGTAGCTATGAACCCTTCCGGGACCTGAGCTGGTCCAACTGGGACTGCCGGAATTGGGACCTCCTCGTCAGACTCGACCTGAGGGTCCTCTACTGGGGCTGCTGCTCTAGGCCGAGCCCGACCCCTGCCTCGGCCTCTAGCACGGTCTCATCCTCGACCTCGACCCCTCGTAGGAGTTGTAGCAAGAGTGTCGGGCTGCTGAGCGGAACCAAGGGAAGCACGCGTCCTCGCCATCTGCGAGAGAATAGAATAGAAACTCAATCAGTACTCAGAATTCATATCGCACGACAGAGATGAAAAGAAATGTGGAGTCATCCTAACTTTGCAGCCTCTAGGGGATAAATACAGACGTCTCCTTACCGATCCCTCAGACTCTACCAAGTTGTCCGTGAGTTGTGAGACCTAAGTAACCTAGTGCTCTGATACCAACTTTTAACGCCCCGAAATCCCACCATCGGGCCGTGATGGCGTCTAACGTTGAACCCGCTAGACAAGCCAACATGTACAGTTAAAATAACATGATAACGTCGAATTAACAGAATAAGCTAAAAACAGTTCACAATTTAATAGTGGAAATAAATATAGTTTCAAAACTAAGTAAAAACAACATAATACAACGTCGCAATAATTTCCCAAAACCTAGAGTCACAAACTCACGAACTGTCCATAAGAGTGCTAAATACAAAGTCTGAAAGGAAATACATGACTGTCTCTGAAAACTAGAGAAAAACAAGACAGAAACGAAGAACTAGGGATAGGAGAGACACCAAGGACCACGAACGCCAGCGGGTATACCTTGAAGCCTCTAGGATGAGCTGAAAGACACTCCCACTAATGATGCCCACCGGGTCCGGCTGCGTAATTTGCACAACATAAAGAAGTGCAAGTGTAGCATTAGTACAACCGACCCCATGTACTGAGTAAGTGCCGAGCCTAACCTCCACGAAGTAGTGACGAGGCTAGGACACGACAACAAAATGTACCTATGCACTTCAATCGTATAGCAGAAACTAAACAAGACTACAATTACGGGGAAGAACAAGTTGGGGGTAAGAGATAGCAAATACTGCAATGACAGAAACGAAAACAACAGTCTAAAATATCTGAAAATAATAACGGGAATTTACAGCACAAATTAATCAGTGAAAAGATACGGCACGTCATGTCCCCTCGTGCATAACAATATAAAATATGGCACGGAATGTCCCCTCGTGCATAAAAAATATAAACATGGCACGGAATGTCCCCTCGTGCATAATAATATAAAATATGGCACGGAATGTCCCCTCGTGCATAAACAATATAAACATGGCACGGAATGTCCCCTCGTGCATAATAATATAAAACATGGCACGGAATGTCCCCTCGTGCATAAACAATATAAACATGGCACGGAATGTCCCCTCGTGCATAAACAATATAAACATGACACGCAATTTCCCCTCGTGCATAAGAATATAAAATATGGCACGGCATCACCCTTCGTGCGTTTACACTCTCCCTCACCAAAACAATGACAATATCAATGGCAAGGAGTACAGAATAGTGGAAATACAATTCAAAATCACCCGGCAAGTGGAAAGTATCAGTCAATATCATAAAGATTGCTCGGCAAGGGTCTCAGCTATAACCAATCATTTGAAATATACCCTTTACAGTTTGGTTCTCAATCTAACCAATACATCATGAGTTCATCAACCAGAGTTTTCAACATTAATCAACTTCCAATTAGAGACAATTGCATATTATAACGAACACGGAAGTAATAATAAGGTTTTTATCGAAAATAGACTCACGGGCATGCTTGACACAAAATTCATAGGTACTCGTCACCTCACCTATGCATTGAACATGATAAACACTTAACACATAGCATGCAATACCTAACCAAATTTAGGCAAGACACTTACCTCAGGTCCAAATTATAGCAATCAACCCTCTAACACCTCCTTTCCTTTAGAATTCAACTCCGGAATGGTATTATCTAGACATAATTAAATCATGTATATCAATAATGATTCAATAAATCAATTCCGTAGCCTAATTACCCATTTCCAAGCATTCTTCCAAAAATATCAAAATTCGACCCCGGGCCCGCTTGGTCCAAACACGATGCTCGGACCAAAACCCGATCACCCATACCCCCACGAGTTCAAATATAGGATTTGTTTTGAAATCCGACCCCAAATTGAGGTTGAATTCCCAAAATTCCCATAATCCCTAACTCTACCCAAATCCCCTAATTTCTACTTGTTTTCATGATTCTAGGCCTAGATTCTAGTGTTGATGAAAGAAAAATGGAATAAATTGGAGTTGAAGTCACTTACCCAAGTGGTTATGGAGGAAGGATGGTTTGGAACTCGGCTATGGGGTTTAGAGAAGAAGAAGAATGTGAAAATTATGAAATTCCCGTATGGCATTCTGTTTTTGGGCTATTTAAATAACTGGGCGAAAAATACTCTTCGCGTTCGCGGGCCCATGGCCGCGTTCGCGAAGGGTTGACAATCCTAACCTACGCGTTCGCGAGCCTATGGCCGCGTTTGCGAAGAACAACCTACCCAGCCCCGAGACCCCCAGCCTAACACTACGCGTTCACACCCCTGGGGACGCGTTCGCGTAAAAGCCCTGTCCAGTGCTCCGCGTTCGTGTAGAGTAAAAACCCAGGCCAAAATGATTACCCTTCGCGTTCGCGGGCCCTTGGACGTGTTCGCGAAGAGTATTACACTAGTCACCAGCAAACATCAAAAACACCAGATTTTCTAACTTTATACACCCCATTAACTACCCGAAACTCACCCGAGCCCTCGGGTCTCTAAACAAAAAACACACATGACTCCCAAATCATCCTACAGACTTATTCAAGCATTTAAATCACCAAAATATCATAAAAAACAAGGAATTAAACCTCAAATCTCCTAGAATTTTCTCAAAACTTCATAAGGCTTAATTATTCAGATTTTGATCTGAAACTCGTCATTTCAAGTCCGTTTTACACCAAATTTCACAGATAACTCACATAACATATATTCAACCTGTTCCGGGCTCCGAAACCATAATACGGGCCCGACAACAAAGTTTTCACATCAAATTTCATTTTCAAAAGTCTCTATTATTTTCAGAAAATAATTTTCTTTAAAAATTCATTACTCGGGATTGAGACCTTGGAATTCGATTCCGGACATACACCCAGGTCCCATATTTTCCTATGGACCCTCCGGGACCGTCAAAGCACGGGTCCGGGTCCGTTTACCAAAAATGTTGACCAAAGTCAACTTTATTCCATTAATTATCATAAATTCAATAGTTCAACACATTTCCACATAAAAGCTTCCCGGCTACACGCCCGGGATATGCACGCATATCGAGGTGAGATTAATAGAGGCTTTCGGGACCTCGAAACACAGTTTTCTGCTAAATTACACAAGATGACCTTTTGGGTCATCAAAATCTCCACCTCTAAAACAACCGTTCGTCCTCCAACGGACATAGAAAAGTACTTGAATCTGGGAAAAGGTGGGGATAATGGCTCCGCATATCGGGCTCGGACTCCCAAGTAGCTGCCTCAACAGGCTGACCTCTCCACTGAACACGAACCGAAGGATAACTCTTCGATATCAACTGACGAACCTGCCTGGCTAATATAGCTACTGGCTCCTCCTGATAAGACAAATCCTGGTCTAACTGGACACCGCTGAAGTCAAGTACATATGATGGGTCGGCAATATACCTCCGGAGCATAGACACATGAAATACTGGATGCACGACTGACAAACTAGGTGGCAAGGCAAGTTTATAGGCCACCTCTCCTACCCTGTCCAGAATCTCAAATGGACCAATATACTTAGGGCTCAAGTTGCCCTTCTTTCTGAATCTCATCACGCCCTTCATGGGCGACACCCGAAGAAATACCCGGTCGCCTATCATAAATGCCAAATCTCGAACTCTACGATCCTCATAACTCTTCTTCCTGGACTGAGTTGTACGAAGTCTATCCTGAATGTTCTTCACCTTGTCCAAGGCATCTTGGACTAACTCAGAACCCAACAATCTAGCCTCTCCCGGCTCAAACCATCGGACTGGAAACCGACACCGTCTACCATACAACGCCTCATATAGAGCCATCTGAATGCTCGACTGATAGCTGTTGTTGTAGGAAAACTCAGCTAAAGGCAAGAACTGGTCCCATGAACCACCAAAATCAATAGCACAAGCTCGCAACATATCCTCCAAAATCTGAATAGTACGCTTGGACTGCCCGTCTGCCTGAGGATGAAATACGGTGCTCAAATCAATCTGGGTGCCCAACTCTCGCTGAAATACTCTCCAGAAATGCGAGGTAAACTGAGTACCTCGGTATGATATAATGGATATGGGCACACCATGCAGTCTAACAATCTCTCTCATATAGATCCTTGCCAACTTCTCTACTGAATACGAAATTGATACTAGAATGAAATGCGCTGACTTGGTCAGCCTATCCACAACGACCCATACTGTATCAAACATCCTCTGAGTCTGTGGGAGTCCACTACAAAGTCCATGGTGATACGCTCCCACTTCCACTCGGGAAGTTGAATCTGCTGCATCAAACCACCGGTTCTCTGGTGCTCGTACTTAACCTGCTGACAATTCAAACACCGAGCTACATAAGCTATAATATCCTTCTTCATTCTACGCCACAAATAATGCTGCCGCAAGTCCTGGTACATCTTTGCGGCGCCCGGATGAATAGAATACCTGGAACTATGGGCCTCCTGTAGTATCAACTCACGAATGCCATCGACATCGGGTACACAAATACGACCCTGCATCCTCAATACTCCCTCAACATCAACCGTAACCTGCTTGACATCCCCATTCCTGACTCTATCTCTAAGAACACATAAATGGCGATCATCATACTGCCTGGCTCGAATACGGTCATACAATGAAGAACGGGCCACGGTATGGGCCAAAACACTGCCAGTCTCAGAAACCTCCAATCTCACAAATCGGTTGGCTAACGCCTGAACATCCAAAGCAAGATGTCGCTCTCCGACTGATAAATAAGCAAGACTACCCATACTAGCTGACTTCCGGCTCAAAGCATCAGCCACCACATTGGCCTTCCCCGGATGATAAAGAATGGTAATATCATAATACTTCAGCAACTCTAACCATATCCTCTGTCTCATGTTCAACTCCTTCTGTTTAAACAGATACTGCAAGCTCTTATGATCCGTGAACACCTCACATGGCACACCATACAAGTAATGCCTCCAAATCTTCAATGCATGCACAATAGGTGCTAACTCCAAGTCATGAACTGGATATATCTTCTCATGGATCTTCAACTAACGAGAAGCATAGGGTATAACCTTGCCATCCTGCATCAACACTGCACCAAGCCCAACCCGTGAAGCATCACAATACACGGTATACGATCCTGAACCTGTGGGCAAAATTAACACTGGTGCCGTGGTCAAGGTGGTCTTGAGCTTCTAAAAGCTCGCCTCGCACTCATCAGACCACCTGAACTGGACACTCTTCTGAGTCAGCCTGGTCATTGGGTCTGTAATGGATGAAAAACCCTCCACAAACCGGCGATAATAGTCTACTTAGCCCAAGAAACTCCGGATCTCTATAGTTGAGGTGGGTTTAGGCCAATCTCTGACTGCTGAAATCTTCTTAGGATCCACCTGAACACCCTCTGGCGATACCACATGGCCTAGAAAGGCAACTGAACTCAACCAGAACTCACACTTGGAAAATTTGGCATACAACTGACTATCCCTCAGAGTCTGGAGGACGACTCTAAGGTGCTGCTCATTCTCCTCTCGGCTGCGAGAGTATACCAATATATCATGAATGAAAATAATCACGAATGAATCCAAATAAGGCCTGAACACTCGGTGCATCAACTCCATAAAAGTAGTAGGGTCATTCGTCAGCCCAAATGACATCACCAAGAACTCATAATGCCCATAACGAGTCGAAAATTTGTCTTAGGGACATCAGACGCCCTAATCCTCAGCTGATGGTAACCAGATCTCAAGTCAATCTTGGAAAATACTTAAGCACCCTGAAGCTGGTCGAATAAATCATCAATCCTCGGCAAAAGACACTTGTTCTTAATAGTAACCTTATTCAACTGCCGGTAGTCAATACACATCCTCATCGAGCCATCTTTCTTCTTGACAAACAATACTGGAGCACCCCAAGGAGAGACACTAGGCCTAATGAAGCCTTTATCCAACAAATCGTACAACTGATTTTTCAACTCCTTCAACTCTGGCGGGGCCATACGATATGGCGGAGTAGAAATAGGTTGGGTGCCCTGAGCTAACTCAATACAAAAATCAATATCCCTGTCGGGTAGCATACCCGGCAGGTCAGCAGGGAAAACCTATGGAAACTCATGAACCACGGGCACCGACTCTAGGGAAGGAACCTCGGCACTAAAATCATGAACATAAGAAAGATAGGCAAAACACCCCTTCCCGACCATGCGCCGAGCCTTCATATAAGAGATAACTCTACCAGAAGAATGACTAGGAGTTCCTTTCCACTCCAAACGAGGAATCCCTGGCAAAGCCAAGGTCACTACCTTGGAATGACAGTCCAGAATAGCATAATAGAGGGATAACTAATCCATCTCCAATATAACATCAAAGTCAACCATATCAAGAAGCGAAAGATCAACCTGAGTCTCCAGACCACCAATGACTATTAAGCAAGCACGGTAGACTCGGTCTACCACTATAGAATCACCCATCAGTGTAGAAACATGCACAATAGTACTCAAGGAATCACGGGGCATACTCAAATAAGGGGAAAAATATGAAGACACATAGGAGAATGTAGAACCCGGATCAAATAACACCGAAGCCTCTCGGCTGCAAACTAAAACTGTACCTGTAATAACTGCATCAGAAGCCTCGACATCAGGCCTGGCAGGAAAAACATAGCATCGGGGCTGAGCCCCTCCAATTTGATTATCTCTCGGTCGACCTATTACGGCCTGACCTCTACCTCTCCTGGCATGTCCTCCACCTCGATGAGTCTAATCTCTACCTCTGCCACCCCGCCTGCCACCCCTAGCTAACTGAGAGGGTGGGGGTGTGCCTGATGCGGGAACCACGGCAAGGGAACCCTGATACTGAGACCCACCAGAACCTCAGGGGCAAAATATAGAATATGGACCAAACCACCGCAAGTATAACAAGGCCTCTGCTGATGTGGCTGCTGACTCTGGAACTGGCCCTGTCGACCCTGATAACCACCTAGGAATTTCTGAAGCAGCGGTGCACTGATAGGTGTTGGTGGTGCACCAATAGGAGCTGGCGGTGCACTTTGAGCAACCTGAAGTGCCGACTGATAGGGTCTGGGAGGATGACCTATGCCTGAAGAATCCCTGCCCCCAGATGAGGCTCCACTGAAACGACCGAAATGACGGGGCCTCTTGTCAGCCCCCTGACCACCACCCTGTGACATAATCATCTCAATCCTCCTGCCTACATTGACCGCATCCTAGAACGATATATCAATACCTGACTCTCTAACCATCTGAAGTCTGATAGGCTGGGCCAATTCCTCAATAAATCTCCGAACCCTCTCCCGATCAGTGAGAAGTATCATAAGAGCATGTCGGGCTAGAGTGATGAACCTGGTCTCGTACTGAGTGACTGACATAGATCCCTGCCGGAGACGCTCAAACTGCCTCTAAAGGTCCTCTCTCTGAGTAATGGGAAGGAACTTCCCCAAAATAACCTTTGAGAACTGAGCCCAAGTCAAAGGTGCAGACCCAGCTGGTCTGGCTAAGAAATATTCTCTCCACCAACTCTTGGCTGCCGATAACCGAAAAGTAGCGAAGTTAACCCCGTTGGACTCCACTAAGCCGATGTTCCGAAGAACCTCATGGCAGCTGTCCAAATAATCCTGGGGATCCTCTGATGGTGAACCAGTAAAAGTAGAAATGAATAACTTAGTGAACATGTCCAGTCTCCACAAAGCATCTGTTGACATAGCTGCTCCCTCTGCTACCGGTTCTGCAATACCCGGCGGAGCTACTCTGGCTGGCTGAGGTGCAGAGTCTGAAACTGTGGAGCTAGCTGCTCTGGCGTGCGAGTGGCAGGAGTCTGGGTACCTCCCCAACCTGAGAGACGGCTGGTGCAGTAGATAGAAGACCCACTTGTGCTACACTCTCCATGAGTCCGACTAGAAAGACAAGAGCGTCCTGAAGCACTAGGGTAGCTATGAACCCCTCAGGGACCTGAGCTGGTCCAACTATGACTGCCGGAACTGGGACCTCCTTGTCAGACTCGACCTGAGGGACCTCCACTGGGGCTGCTGCTCTAGGCTGAGCCCGGCCCCGACCCGGCCTTGGCCTTTAGCACAGCCTCGTCCTCGACCTCGACCCCTCGTAGGAGCTGTAGCAGGAGTGTCGAGATACTGAGAGGAACCAAGGGAAGCACGCGCCCTCTCCATCTTCGAGAAAATAGAATAGAAACTCAATCAGTACTCAGAATTCATATCGTACGACAGAGATGAAAAGAAATGTGGAGTCATCCTAACTTTGCCGCCTCTAGGGGATAAATACAGACGTCTCTGTACCGATCCCTCAGACTCTACCAAGTTGACCGTGAGTTGTGAGACCTAAGAAACCTAGTGCTCTGATACCAACTTGTCACGCCCCGAAATCCCACCATGGGGCAGTGATGGCGTCTAACGTTGAACTCGCTAGACAAGCCAACGTGTACAATTAAACTAACATGATAACGTCGAATTAACAGAATAAGCTAAAAATAGTTCACAACTTAAAAGCGGAAATAAATATAGTTTCAAAACTAAGTAAAGATAACATAATACAACGTCGCAATAATTTCCCAAAACCTGGAGTCACAAACTCACGAACTGTCTATAAGAGTGCTAAATACAAAGTCTGAAAGGAAATACATGATTTTCTATGAAAACTAGAGGAAAACAAGACAGAAATGAAGAACTAGGGATATGAGAGACACCAAGGCCCACGAACGCCAGCGGGTATACCTTGAAGCCTCTAAGATGAGCTAAAAGACACTCCCACTAATGATGCCCACCGGGTCTGGCTGCGTAATCTGCACAACATAAAGAAGTGCAAGTGTAGCATCAGTACAACCGACCCCATGTACTGAGTAAGTGCCAAGCCTAACCTCGGCGATGTAGTGACGAGGCTAGGACACGACAACAAAATGTACCTGTGCAGTTCAATAGTATAGCAGAAACTAAACAAGAATACAATTACGGGGAAGAACATGCTGGGGGTAAGAGATAGCAAGAACTGAAATGACGGAAACGAAAACAACAGTCTAAAATATCTGAAAATAATAACGGGAATTGACAACACAAATTAAACATTGAAAAGATACGGCACGACATGTCCCCTCGTGCATAATAATATAAAATATGGAACGGAATGTCCCCTCGTGCATAAACAATATAAACATGGCACGAAATGTCCCCTCGTGCATAATAATATAAAATATGGCACGGCATCACCCTTCGTGATTTTACACTCTCCCTCACCAAAACAATGACAATATCAATGGCAAGGAATACAACATAGTGGAAATACAATTCAAAATCACCCAGCAAGGGGAAAGTATCAGTCAATATCGTAAAGATTGCCTGGCAAGGGTCTCAGCTATAATCAATCATTTCAAATATACCCTTTACAATTGGGTTCTCAATCTAACCAATACATCATAAGTTCATCAACCAGAGTTTTCAACATTAATCAACTTCCAAGTAGAGACAATTGCATATTATAACGAACATGGAAGTAATAATAAGGTTTTTATTGAAAATAGACTCACGGGCATGCTTGACACACAATTCATAGGTACTCGTCACCTCACCTATGCATTGAACATGATAAACACTTAACACATAGCATGCAATACCTATTCCCTCATCAAAGTTAGGCAAGACACTTACCTCGGGTCCAAATTATAGCAATCAACCCTCTAACACTGCCTTTCTTTTAGAATTCAACTCCGGAATGGTATTATCTAGACATAATTAACTCAAGTATATCAATAATGATTCAATAAATCAATTCCGTAGCCTAATTACCCATTCCCAAGCATTCTTCCAAAAATATCAAAATTCGACCCCAGACTCGCTTGGTCCAAACACGAGGCTCGAACCAAAACCCAATCACCCATACCCCCACGAGTTCAAATATATGATTTGTTTTGAAATCCGACCCCAAATTGAGGTTGAATTCCCCAAAGTCCCATAATCCCTAACTTTACCCAAATCCCCTAATTTCTACTTGTTTTCATGATTTTAGGCCTAGATTCTAGTTTTCATGAAAGAAAAATGGAAGAAATTAGAGTTGAAGTCACTTACCCAAGTGGTTATGGAGGAAGGATGGTTTGGAACTCGGCTATGGGGTTTGGAGAAGAAGAAGATGTGAAAATTATGAGATTCCCGTATGGCATTCTGTTTTTGGGCTATTTAAATAACTAGGCGAAAAATACTCTTCGCGTTCGCGGGCCTATGGCCGCGTTCGCGAAGGGTTGTCAATCCTGATCTACGCATTCGCGAGCCTATGGCCGCATTCGCGAAGAACAACCTACCCAGACCCCCAGCCTAACACTACGTGTTCGCACCCCTGGGGACGTGTTCGCGTAGAAGCACTGTCCAGTGCTCCACGTTCGCATTCGCGTAGAGTAAAAACCCAAGCCAAGATGATTACCCTTCGCTTTCTCGGGCACATGGCCGCGTTCACGAAGAGTATTACACCAGACATCAGCAAACATCAAAAACACTAGATTTTCTAACTTTATACACCCCGTTAACTACCCGAAACTCACCCGAGCCCCCGGGTCTCCAAACAAAAAATACACACGACTCCCAAATCATCCTACGGACTTATTCAAGCATTTAAATCACCAAAATGTCATCAAAAACAAGGAATTAAACCTCGAATCTCCTAGAATTTTCTCAAAACTTCATAAGGCTTAATTATTTCGATTTTGATCCGAAACACGTAATTTCAAGTTCGTTTTACACCAAATTTCATAGATAACTCACATAACATATATTCAACCTGTTCCGGGCTCCGGAACCATAATACAGGCCCGGCAACACAGTTTTCACATCAAATTTCATTTTCAAAAGTCTCTATTATTTTCAGTAAACAATTTTCTTTAAAAATTCATTACTCGGGCTTGGGACCTCGGAATTCGATTCCGGGCATACACCTAGGTCCCATATTTTCCTACGGACCCTCCGGGACCGTCAAATCACGGGTTAGGGCCTGTTTACCATAAATGTTGACCAAAAGCCTATCTGTTAAAATCAGTAACTCGTTTATGAACTATGTTATAGGACTATGATTAATAGTTATAGATACCATGCCTATAGGACTATGTTCTGGTCATCACTCAGGAAAACAATTCTGGGGGTAAAAAGAATTGTGAATTAGTACTGCTTGAATTTTCCCAGATTCAGAATTTTAACAAAATCAGGAGGAAAATTGATAGGTACCACTGCTCGCTTAGTTTTATCATTTTTTAGCAACCTAATTCGTCTAGAACCACCTTAAATAGAGGTCTTAAACACCTCCAGGACCATAGGTAAGGGACGGGTAGTGCATGCATAAGGCACGCGTTAGAAGCTACTAGAACGTTTAAGTAACAACTGAAAGATAGTAATTGGGTAATAAATAAGATGATGGAATGTGCACTAATACTATGTGTAGCACCCCAACCTGGGGAAAGTTACCATGTATTGCATAGAAATGATCCTATAGGCTAAAAAACTTAGGACCCCTTTAATTCCTGTTTTAAATAATAGTTGTCTAAATTGCTGTATTTTTCTTTATGGACTAGTTCTCTTAATTAAGTTCGGTCGGGACCCACCGTTGTGGACCTCGAGGGGTTCCTAACACCTTCCCCTCAAGTTAATTTCGAGCCCTTACCCGATCTTTGGTGATGCAAACTAGTTTCATGAGTTAATTACTCTAGGTGCCCTAATGCACCTTAATCCGTTAGGTGGCGACTCTTCAAATCCCATATCCCATCCCAAAAGGAAGGGAGTTGTCTCAAAAATGTCGAAACCCGGACTTCGCGAGGAAAAAGGGGGTGCGACACACCATGGTCAAAAACTAGGGCAGAATTTTGAGGAGGACCCTCAAAACTCCGGAGCAAGCCCAGCCAACTTCGTCATGTGCAGATAGTCAAAGAATCGCCTATTAAATTGGGGTAGAATTTTGAGGAGGACCCTCAAAAATGTAACGCAAGGAAGTCGCAATGTCTCTAAAGTATCACAGGCATTGGTTCATCTAATTTACTTGAATTTTCATACTACTATGTTTTTAAATAAATACATTCATCAAATATACGTAAATTTTCTCGAAAACTTTATTTATATGAAACAGCCAGATGCTAGCCATGGTGACTTGAGCAGAATCTCGTTACAGATTAAAGCAAAAAAACAAGTAGGCGAAGGTATGAAACAACCTTTCCCGCAAAACTCACGATTTTTCTTTGGATGCAGGAACAAGAAATACTCGCAAATGTGTACACACATGAAAATCACTATCTTCATAACGACAAAGCTTCAAGACGCAAACATGTCTCCATCTAAGAAATGCTCTTCTATCACTCATTGTCTTTTCTTTGCATGAGGCTAAGCCATGCGTCCTCAATTGCATAAGGCTAAGCATTGCCTCCCTAACTGCATAAGGCTAAGCATTGCCTTTCCACTGCATGAGACTAAGCCTTGTCTCCTTTTCTTGCATATGGCTAAGCATTTCCTACTTAATTGGATAAGGCTAAGCTATGCGTTTCCTTGCATGAGACTAAGAACTATCTCCCAATTGCATGAGACTAAGAATTGTCTCCTATTTGCATTGGTCTACGCATTGTCTCCTATTTTGCATGAGGCAAAGCCTTGCTTCCTCAATTGCATAAGGCTAAGCATTGCCTTTTGATATTTTAGACGTTAATACCACACATGAAGATAGGTTAATTTGTGTGGTATCCAATTTTTGAGTGCTGTCTCTCTAGAAGAACCTGGTTTTTCTTAGTGTTCCAACTTCTGCTGTTGCGGAATAATAAAAGCAGTAAAGTAAAAACACATATATTTTTACGTGGAAAACACATGGCTCAAAAGGTGAAAAACCCACGACCTACTCCTCAGTATGATTTGCTCAAACTCTTCACTAAAACTCTGAGCCAAATAGACTTATAAAATAAACCCTTTTGTAATCCTAGGACTAACTCTAATCCCTTCGTAGTAACTAGCCTCTAGCTAATTTCTACAAGCTTCAAGTTAACTCTAACTTAAACAANTTCTGGGAATTTTTCTTTCAATTTTTGATAAATTTCTGCTTTTGTGCGTTGGTGATTCAAGAAGAACACTTCAATTATTTATAGAGTCAATTGTTGAGTTTGTCGTTCAGTTCCGGTACAACTCTTCCTGGGAGAAAGAGTTCGTATTAAACTCAACTTCCTTTCTTCGTTACTGTCCTTGTTGAATTCAACTTCTATTATCTTATCAATTGCAACCTTTTCGCATTAGGAGACACTCTCTTTGTTCATTGATACTTCACAATCGCATTCATTTCCTATGCATACACGGTTCATGTGCCAACGCATCAGGTCAAGTATGTGTGCTCTGATGGACCTGGTTCAACTGGTCAGACAATTGTCAATCTTCAAAAATATGTAGTGACTTGGGTCAAAAAATTCCCCCTTTTTGATGATGACAAACATTGTGCTTCTCCCTGTATACACTTCAAACACTTTCTATGTTTTTTAAGCATTTATCATATAAAAACCAGGTTCATTATTAGGTTATAAATATCACTTGAAATATAAAAGCACTTGTCTTCCCCCTTTTGGCATCATTGTTGCAAAATGATAAACTTACTAGAGTTGTTAACAATTACTCATGGCCATTGAGGCAACTGCAGGTGCAAACATGATTAATCATCATAAGAAACCAATAAATGTAAGCTATCTAATAAACTGAGACAAGTCAATAACAAATATAGCAGAATTCATTGATTAGTACACAAGTCAAGCACCATATAAAAAAACTAAAACAGTCATAACCATGAGCAAGACAGAATTAAAAAAATAGAAACATTTCCCCAACTGGGCACTGAAAGGGGGGTTTAGGTAGCTCTGGATAGCCTAAGGATGGGAAGGTGCAAAAGAGGTTGTGGTCTTGGTTTGTAGAAGAGAAAGCATCTGGTTAAGAACACCCTCGTTCTTTTCCTTCTCTTTTGCTAATCCATCCCTGAGAGCATCTCACCTAGCTTCAACCTCAATCAAAACGAGATTTCGAATGAAGGATCTCTATATCCTTGATCTCGCTTTCCTGCACCAGAGTTCTGACTTTGCTGTTGACAGGCTGCTTCCTAGATGAACCAGGTTCATCTGCAGGAACAGTGACAGTATAATCGCAAGTCATCAAAGTATCCTTCCCAAAATAGTCCTTGGCAGTAGCCATCTCAGCCTTTTTCACAGGAACATCAAAATGAGCAAGCACAACTGTCAGAATAAAGCCATATGGGATTGCATGTGCTTTTGTTCCATTCACAACTCTGTCCAAGAGTTGGATGATGAAGGCTGGCCAGTTGATCTGATTTCCCCTATACAAACACTCCATCAAGGCCCACACAACAAAAATCTCAGCAATCAAGCCACAGAATGAATCTGGCCACAAGTCCTCTAGACTGGCCCATTACCAATATGCCAAAATCACATCTCATCCATGGAAGCCACAAGCCGTCGATGCACAACCGATACCATACGCTCTCGTGCACGTTCGAATACATGGAAAGAATTCAAGAGTTACACTATTGGCTGGATACAATGGATTCGCACGACAAGAATTTAAAAATGTGAGATTTTCCTAAGGGTTCCGCAGCCTCTCGAAGATATGTACAGACGTCTCTGTACTGATCCGCACGATTCTACTAAACCTGATCATGAACGATGATTCCTATGTAACCTAGCGTTCTACTACCAAACTGTCACGACCCTAAATCCAGGCCAGTCGTGGTGGCACCTATCATGGAACTAGGCCAGCAAAAAACCAAAATCGAGTCATAATAAGCATCCATTTACATTTTTACTATACCGATTACCCATAGAGTTTTCCTTTAAACATTTATAGAACAGTCAAAACTATACTGAATATTAAATACAACCCCGAGAACCCGGAGTTACTATTCATGAGAATCTATATAAAATATACAACTCAACGAAAATAAATTATATAACAGTAAGCATAAGAAGGAGCAGGACTGCGGACGCATGCAGCTACCTTGCAAACCCTCGAGAATCTCTGGAACAGATAGACGGCTCATCCTGCCCTAACACCTGGATCTACAAACAAGGTGCACGGAGTAATATGAGTACACCAACTCAGTAGTAATGAAAATAAATCAGGTCTGAGCAGCAAGAAACACATAAAATCAATGTCATCAAATCACAAAATGCACAACTTTTCTTTCCAACAGTATAACATAGATATATGAAATCATCATGCCTTAAAACCAACTTCAGAAAAATCCTTTGAAGAATGTTTATTTTCAACAACTTCAAACCGAAAGATTTAGTATGAAAATGAAATGAGTCATATAGAGGCCCCTTGGGCAAAACATATTTCATAAGCTCAGAGTGAAAGTAGTAAAATCATAAGTATCCCCTCGGGCAAAACATGTATCATAATCAGCCCCTCGGTCATGCCTCACTGTTACTCATAATCAGCCCCTCGGCCATACCTCACCATCACTCGTAATCAGTCACTCAGCAGCTCACAGTCACTCACCACCTCATAGTCACCCATGCCTCCCAATCACTCGGCACTCGGTACGCTCACTGGAGGTATGTACAGACTCCGGAGAGGCTCCTTCATCCCAAGCACTTATATCAAGCCACCTCTTGGCGTATCATATCCTCATAGTCAGGCCCTCGGCCTCGCTCAGCAGAACCACTCAAAAAGCCCCTTGGGCAAATCAGTAAAACAGGGTACTCGACCCAAAACATCATTTTTAAATATTAAAGTAGTGTAAATCAGGCTGAGTTTCAAAAACAGTAAGCACACTGTGGCTGAGTGAAATCATCAGTAAATAGTGAGGAAAACGGCAGTAAAAAGCCCCCCAAGGGGTCTAAACAGATCGGCACGAGGCCCCAAACACGGCTTATAGCCCAAATATTTCAACAATATTTAGAACATAATTTAAGATAAGGGTTTGAGCAACTCATTAGTCGCCTGCGGAGAGAACCTAGTCCAATCCAAAAATCAGTGCGCGCCACATACTCGTCATCCGACATGTGCGCCATTCTAAAATCAGTGAGAAACATGTAGTCCGAGGTTTCATACCCTCAAGACAATATTTATAACCATTACTTACCTCTACCGGGCCACAACACTAGTCTGCTATGCTCTTTCCTCTCAAATTGGCTCCCAATTGCTCCGAATCTAGCCAAAACCAGTTCAACATCATCAATATATACTAAAGGAACACAACCCAATCGAAAACTATCAAATTATACAAGAATCTCGAAATTCGGTCAAACCCGAGCCCCGGGCCCACGTCTCGGAATCCGATAAAATTTACATCACAAGAACCCTTATCCTCTCACGAGATCGTACATACCAAGAACATCAAAATCGGACCACAATTGCCTACTAAAATTGCCAAAAGAAATTCCCAAATCTTTCCTCCCATTTTTCCAACTTGTTTTACCTAAATCCTTCAATTTACAAGCCTAATCCGGATAAAATAGCATGGAAACGACTTTAATAACTCGGAAACTTACCTCCACTGAAGACCCACGAATTCTCTCTTCAAATTGCCCTCAATTGAGCTCCAACTGCATGCAAAAATGGTGAAATAACTAAAATTTCACGGAGGCCTCTTTTATACTATTCTGCCCAGCGAATTCCGCACCTGCCGACACTTAATCGCACCTGCGGTCCCAGGTGCACACCTGCGCAATTCCACTAACGGACCAAATTCTCGCACCTGCGACCTTTCTCCGCACCTGCGGCTTCGCAGGTGCAGACATATCTTCGCACCTGGGGACTCCTCCAGCCTGGACTCCCTTCGCACCTGCGCATGGCCTTTCACACCTGCGGCATCGCACCTGCGGCTACCCTTCTGCAGGTGCAGCCAACACCAGAAAGTTACACCAGCAGCCATTTGCTGCAAATTTCCAAGTTCAACACTCCGCCAACCATCTGAAATCAATCCCAAGCTCCTCGGGGATCCTACCAAATATACCAACATACCCCATAGCATTATTCAAACTTAGTCGAGCCTTCGAAACACCAAAAACAACATAAAAACACCAAAATTACACCAAATTCAAGGCTATGAACTTTGAAACTTCCAAATTTCGCCAACGACGTCGAAACCAACCAAAACACTTCCGATTGACCTGAAATTTTGCACACATACTTAAAATGACATTACGGACCTGTTCCAACTTCTGGAATGCCATTCCGACCCTGATAGCCTATTTTCCACTGCCGACCAGAAATCGCCAAAAACCAACTTTCACCAATTCAAGCCTAATTCTACACCGGGCATCAAAACTCCATTCCGAATGCACTCTTAAGTCCCAATTCTCCTAACTAAACCATCCGAGCCATAAAATCCATATTCCAAGGTTGTCCACCAATAAATCAACTCTTAGTTTAGTTTTTCAACTATTAGGCTACCTTGAGAGACTAAATGCCTCAATTCTCACCATGACCACTCTGAACCCGAACCAACCGGCCCAACACACATAAATGAAGCTGAACCTCCTAAAATGAAGCATAAACGGGGGAAACGGGGTTAAACTCTCGGAACGACCAGCCGGGTCGTTACAATTACATATTTCTTACCACCTCTGCTCAGAGTTCTCATAGGACCACATAGGTCCATATGAACCAGTTCCATCGTCCTGGTGGCACTGACCATTTTCTTACTTTTGAAAAAAGATCTTACCTTCTTCCCCCGTGCACATGCCTTACAAACCTTGTCTTCCTTAACTTAATGTTAGGAAGCCCTACCACTAATACTTTAGAGACTAGTTATTTTAGCTGATTTAGACTTGCGTGACCAAGTCTTTTGTGCCACAGGAGGGGATCACTATTCAAAATACTTAGGCAAGTGAGTTCATTTGTCAAACAGTGTGGACAAGTCTATGACATAGATGTTATTCATTCTTTTTCCCTACAAAACAATCTTGTCAGTAAGCAAGTTAATCACAAAACATTTTCTGGAAGTAAAGGAAACCAGGTTACCTCTGTCACATAGTTGTGATACACTGATCAGGCTATATTTCAAGGCATATATCAGATTCACATGTTCAATGGATCATGTGTCATCCTTACCTACCTTACCAACCCTAATAATTTCAACTTTCTTTCCGTTTCCAAAGGAAAGATTTTCTCTTTTGAGACTTTTAAGTGAAAGGAACTGTTCCATGTTCCCTGTCATATGCTTTGAGCTGCCACTATCCAAATACCAAATTTGGCTGCCTCCTCTCACTTAAACCTCTGGTTCTTCATGTGATTCCTCATCAAATTCTCTAATTGCCATGAGCGCCTGATCTTCAGTCTCCCCATCTTCTGATTCCTCATCTGAACTTTCCCCCCAAGCAGCAACCATAGCCTTTGTTGTGATTTTCTTGGGTTGGACTAGTTCCTTCTTCTTGTTCCTTCTTTCATATCTCTCTTTTTTCCATTATACTTCCCACTGAGGACAATTTTTGATGAGATGGTCTGTCTTACCACTTTTGTAGCATCCCTCTTTGGTTGGACTTTCTGGAGCTTTTGCTTTGTTGTAGTTTCCTCCTCTAGAGATGCCCTTCTTCCTCATGAGAAAGTTTCTAAAGTCTTTGGTAATCATGGCCATCTCATCTTCCTCCAGATCTGCTCCCTCAGTGATTCTTAGTGCTAGACTCCTCTCCTTCTTTGGACCATGCATATCCATTGTCTGCCTTATGAGTTCATAGGCAGTGAGGTTTCCAATCAGCTCATCCAATCTCAGGGTTGCCATATTTTTGGATTCCTGGATAGTAGTGATTTTGCTTTCCCAGGAAATAGGTAATACCCTTGTCAGGATCTTCTCAACCCTGTCCACTTCAAGAATGGCTCTTCCAAGAGACTTCAGTTCATTAGTCAAGGTTGTGAACCTTGTGTACATCTTTTGGATTGTCTCTCCTTCTTCCATAGTGAAATTTTCATAATGTGAGTATAGAAGAGTACCTCTTGATCTTTTTACCTGAGGTGTTCCTTCAAGGGCTACTTCCAAGGTATCCCATATTTCTTTGGCAGTAGTGCAGCTCTGGATTCTCCTATACTCGTCTTGACCTAGTCCACACACTAGCCACTTCTTGGCCTTTGCATTCTTTTCCCATTTCTTCAGATCCTTAGCAGTGCAGTCAGCTCTAGTCTTTGGTATATCTATACCTTCATCAGTATTCATCATTGTAGCTAGAGGACCATCAGTGACTATGTCCCAGAGTTCATAGTCTTCTCCAATCAAGTGGTCCTTCATCCTGTTTTTCCACCAAAAGTAATACTGGCCATTGAAGAGTGGTGGCCTTGCAGTTGATTGACCCTCCCAGTTTCCAGGTGGTGCAATCATTTTGATATTTTCCAAGGTGTTAACCTTATCAAGGATAACCAGCTCTGATACCAATTGATGTTTTAGACGTCAATACCACACAAGAAGATAGGTTAATTTGTGTGTTATCCAATTTTCGAGTGCTGTCTCTCTAGAAGAACCTGGTTCTTCTTGGTGTTCTAACTTCTACTGTTGCAGAATAATAAAAGCGATAAAGTAAAAACACAGAGATTTTTACGTGGAAAACACCTGGCTCAAAAGGTGAAAAAACTGTGACCTACTCCTCAGTAGGATTTGCTCAAACTCTTCACTAAAACTCTGAGCCAAACGGACTTACAAAATAAACTATTTTGTAATCCTAGGACTAACTCTAATCCCTTCATAGTAACTAGCCTCTAGCTAATTTCTACAAGCTTCAAGTAAACTCTAACTTGAACAATGTGTACCTATTACAATTTCTTCTATGAAAGCGGAAAAGATACAATATTAAATCGCCTACTACAACCAACTAGACTAATGACAAACAAATGGAACTGGTTCTTCTAGCTGGTATGTAGCCTTTGTATCGCACAGTAATTCTACTTGCAAAATCTCTGGGAATTTTGCTTCCAATTATTGATAAATTTCTGCTTTTGTGTGTTGGTGATTCAAGCAAGAATATTTCAATTATTTATAGAGTCAGTTGTTGAGTTTGTCGTTCAGTTCTGGTACAACTCTTTCTGGGAGAAAGAGTTCGTATTAAACTCAACTTCCTTTCTTCATTACTGTCCTTACTGAATTCAACTTCTTTTCTCTTGTCAATTTGCAACCTTTTCGCATTAGGAGACACTCTCTTTGTTCACTGATACTTCACAATCGCATTCATCTCCTATGCATATACGGTTCAGGTGCCAACGCGTCAGGTCAAGTATGTGTGCTCTGATGGACCTGGTTCTCAGACAATTGTCAATCTTCAAAACTATGCAGTGACTTTGGTCAACACCTTTCCTTGCATGAGACTAAGCCCTGACTCCTTTTCTTGCATGAGGCTAAGCCTTGCCTCCTATATTGCATAAGGCTAAGCATTACCTTTCCTTGCATGAGACTAAGAACTGTCTCCTAATTGCATGAGACTAAGCATTCTCTCCTATTTGCATGAGACTAAGCATTGTCTCTAATTGCATGAGACTAAGCATTGTCTCCTATTTTGCATGAAGCTAAACCCTGCCTCCTCGACTGCATAAGGCTAAACTCTGCCTTACCTTGCATAATACCAAATGCTATGCTCCTTGAAATCTAGTACCATTTTCTATTTTCTCGGGGCTAAGCTCTGACCCCAATCTTACACAAGACTAAGCTCTGTTTTGTTTCGCTTCACATATGGCCAAGCATCATGTCTCTGCATCTCATGGACTGAAATATTGCCATCTTGTCCAAAGGCGTATAGTCCGAAAGCATCATCCTCATAGCCAGAAGACACCATGTAATGGCTTGAGGATCTCTCAATATTGCACATAATTATTCAAAGGTGTCATAGTTTAGAGGCATCATTTTCATGGCCCAAAACATCATTTCATGGCTTGCGAATCCTTTATCACGCGATTCATGGCCCAGGACATCATGGTCTAAGGACACCATCCTCATCGTCCAAAGACAACTTTCATGGTCCAAAGGGAATTTGCATCATGTTTAAGCTCTCGCAATAATCCCATACATATGCTTGCATGCATTGTGTTTAAGTTTTGCAGGCAATCCAGGAGGTAACCGTTCTTTTAGCTGGAGTAATCTTCGGTCCGGTTTCCGTTTGATGCTCAGATCCTGAAACTACCTCAAATACAGCCAACCACCATCCGTTACCTACTTCCACTTGATAACCTTTCAAATGCTCATCCATAACTGTTCTGAGATACATCCATTCGCCATTCCATATAAACTCATATGATATCGTCCTATCTAGAAGATCTTGTCCATTCCTATAACAACTCCATCGACTTAGTTCACCGTTGGATCCAGAACTACACACGACATGATTCCTGTAAAACCAGGGATATGTAGTCAACTCATAAACTAGAGTTTGGGCTCCGTATTCAAATCACCCCATTCGGTCAAAATCAGTCATCATTTTTTTACCCGACAACTCTTTCATTATTCCCGGGTAAGGAGGGGCAGCTGTTGATACCCAATTTTGCCCTCATATTTTAAAAATATACATATACTTTCAAAATAGTATATTTGCAGCATTATTTAGTTTATAAACCTATACAAGCATTTTCGATAATTTTAGAAGCTCTAAATTAATTTCTTTTTGCATTTTATTATATAAATATCCAATAATTATCCTTCAAATTGTTTTTATGACGATTTAATCATCCAAACTTATTATTTACACCAACATGTATGTTTTATAATATTTTACTTCTTTTTTGATAATTATATTTGCATTTTTAGGCTAATTGCATATTTTTGCAATAATAGCCAATATTCATGTATAATTACATTATTTGTGCTAAAATAACTTTTTATTTTTTTATAATGTTAAGTTATTATTTTCAATCATTTTAGTGCACAAATAATATTTTTTAGTTATTAATTACTTTTGTAAATTACTTTTTATAAATATTGGGTATTAAAAACTAGCCCCAATTTCTAATCAATTTCGGGAGAAATAAATGGACCAAAACCCTCAATAACTTAACCCAATATCACCAGCCCAAACCAAACAACACCTTAGCCCGAAACCCGGTCAGTAGCCCATTTAAAATGACCCGACCCAACCCCCTTTTAATCATAGCCGTTGATCTCTAAGATCAACGGCCCATATCTAATCCTCCCCTTTAACTAACCCATTACCCCCAAACCATAACAATTTCCCTCCAATCCGCCGCCCCTAAACCCTCTCATCTCTCTTTATCTCTCTAAAGAACCATAAAACCGCCATCCCCTAAAATCTTCTCCTAATCCTACTGAATATGGGATTTGATTGTTATTCCATTCCATATTCGACCCCTTTTTGTATTGGCTTGTCACGCCCCAAAATCTATCAAGGTCGTGATGGGGCCGGACACCACAGTCAGGCAAGCCAACACTCAATGGCTAATTAAATTTCTATTTTAGTATTTTGAAAATTGTTACTTTTTATTTCATTATATAAAGATCAAATAAAGTTACTGAGTAAACCACGATGTTTTAAATAATTCAATTGACAAATACATCCCAAAGTCATCCCAGAACCCGGTGTCACAAGTGCATGAGCAGTTTCTAAGGAAAACCAAATGAAATACAATAACCGTCCAGAATACAAATGGGACAGTAAAGAAAGTACAACAGATCCGAGGAAGACTCTGTTGGCTGCGGGTCGTCTCGAGGGGAGCAGCTCTAATAAGTCTCCAGGTCATCCACATCACCACGTCAAGCGGGGCCACTAGATATACATGTAGATGTGCAATAAAAATGCACAGCAAGTGTAGCATGAGTACGAAAACAACGTGTACCCAGTAAGCATCCCGCCTAACCTCGAAGAGGTAGTGACGAGAGGTTGAATTTGACACTTTCTGAGGTCAATTTTAATAAAATCAAGTGTGACACTAAGCATGGATATCGTAGATAATTAACAAATAGTGATAGGAAATAACAACTTCGTCCACATTTACAAACTTTAAATCTTCGTCATTTCAGTTGACAACTTATAATTCAAGGCCAGTAAACAACTAAAGAAAATCTCAGAAAGTACTCAGCAAATATCATGCGCAAGAAATGTCGAGGGTCGAACGGCTCGAAACAACGATAAATGTAAATTGTGCACTGCCGAAGGGTCGAACATTTTGAACCATAGATGCATCTATTACCTCGCTCGTGAATCGATCATATGACACGGTCATATATAAATAATAGATTTACCCTGCTCGCGAATCATACATGCGACTCAGGTACCCATAGATACACACATTCACACAATAAATTCACATTTTATCAAGAAAATAATCACCCAAGGGGATGATAAAATTCTCTTTTAATGGACGCGAAGATAGTATTTAAATCTTTTCCAGAAATTCATTTACCAAGTTCGATAAGCTTTAATCGTTTCCAAATTCATTAATAAAGTTACAAGTATGGCAAATAAAACATGCTTTTGGGTCCTAAACTACCTGGACATAAGCATAATAGTAGCTACGCACGGACTCCCGTCACCTCGTGCATACGTAGCCCCCACAAATAGTAGCACGTATTTAATTATTTCACCTATGGGGTCAATTCCTTCTTACAAGGTTAGAGACTTATCTCGCTCCACAACCAAATTCAAGATCCCAATAAACCTTTGCTTCGCAAGTTCGTGTCTGAAAGCCTCAACTCTAGTCATAAACAATTCGAAATACTCAATACAAACCGTAGTAATTAATTTCATATGAATTTACTAATTTTCCGGATTAAAATCCGAAATTTAACTCAAAAATTGCCTGTGGGGCACGCATCTCGGAATACGCTGAAACTCACAAAATCCGACAACCCATTCCGATACGAGTTCAACCATGCAAAAATTATCGAATTCCGACATCGGATTGACTTTCAAATCTTAAATTTTTGTTTTTTAGAAGATTTGCTAAAAATCAGATTTTTCTTCAGTAAATTCATGGATTCATGATATAAATGAGGATGGAATCATGAAATATAATCAATATAGGATAAGGAACACTTACCCCAATATTTTCCCATGAAAATCGCCCAAAACTCGCCCAAGAACAGTGCTCAAAAAAATCCAAAACAAAAATGAAGGAAATGAAGGTCCTTAAGTTTCTGCCCATCTGTCACTAAAATTTGTCACTAAAAGTCCACCTGAAACAGCTTTACCAGCCCCTATTCAATCGATCATAACATTCTGTACAAATGTGTAAATGATGAATAGTTTAACTTTCTGGAAATTGGAATCAAAGGGTTACAACTCTTATGTTTTGAAAACTTTAATATTCCTTAAAGATTTAGATATATAAGCTTCCAAAGTAGGCTCCTCGCATCAAACATTTCTGGGGAAATTGCAAAAACAGCTTTACCAGCCTTCATTCAATTGATCTTAACTTTCTGTACAAATATCCAAATGATGAATGGTTAATCTTTCTGGAAACTAAAATACAAGGTCTACAACTTTTATATTTTGCAACGTTTCAGATTCAATATAGATTGCATGATATGAGCTTCCAAAATCGACTCCGCGCATCAGAAATTCTTTGGTGAACAGCTTCTGCAATAGAATTTCAGCAGCTTTCTTTGTCCGAAATCCATTCTATTAACCTACCGAAATCCATTCGAAGCCCACGGGACCTTAACCAATTATACCAACATGTCCCAAAACGTGATACAAACTCGCTCGAGGCCTCAAACCACATCAAACAATGTCGAAATCATCTATCGCACCCCAATTCAAGCTTAATTAACTTTAGAACTTGAAACTTCTACATTCGATGTCGAAACCTATCAAATCATGTCCGATTGACCTCAAATTTTGCACACAAGTCACATTCGAAATTATGGACCTACTTCAACTTCCAGAATTGGAATCCGACCCCGATATCAAAAAGTCAAACTCTCGGTCAAACTTTCAAAATTTTTTTATTTTATAACATTCGCCAATGACCCCGAAATCATCTACAGACCTCCAATTCCACTTCCGAACACGCTCCCAATACCAAAATTACCATACGAAGCTATTCCCAGACTCGGAATCCAAAACGGACATAGATAACACTGAAACACACTTCAACCCAAATTTGTGAACTTCTCCCAAATTGCCAACTTCAAGTATATACGCCGAAACGCTTCCGGATCATCCGAGACCCAATCCGGACTTACGCCCAAGTTAAAAATCATCATACAAACTTGGTAGAACCTTCAAATCCTGATTCCGAGGTCGTTTTCTCAAAAATCACACTTTAGTCAATTCTTCCAACTTAAAGCTCCCGAAATGTGAATTTTCTTTCAAAATCAACTCTGAACTTCCCGAAATTCAATTTCAATCATGCATGCAAGTCATAATACCTGAACTGAAGCTACTCAAGGCCTCAAACATGCTAGATCTCAAAATGACCGGTCGGGTCATTATATGGATGCTCTCCTATAGTGTTTGCCTAAACATGGAAAGCAGATCTCTTCCGAAATCGTACCAAAATTGGTTCAAATCTCCAATTTCGAGTATTATGCTGTCTATATTCATCCTATGCTACTGTGAGTTTGAATATTTGCTTATATTATGTTAATTTTCATTTTCTCTAAAACCTAGGGTTTACATATCTATTAAATTGATTTTCAGACTGATTTTGTATATTTATTTTCTTGTTTGTTACTTAAATTACCTTGTTTATTGTTCGATTTTACTAGTATATAAACCAGTCCCCCATTCCCTTTTAGAAAAACTTCAATACTAAATTTCCCCACTAAAAACTAAGGCTTTTACTTTGTGTTCGTTTATTCTCTTGTTCACTTTTGGTTCTTGGCTGGCTGAAAGCCAAGGCCACCAGATTTCCTATTTTCCGACATTCCTTGGGTGTGAGAACTGCCCTGGGTTCTTCAAAACCCTTGGGAGCTTGACGCATCTGGGATTCTGGGTCCTATTGTTGTTCTTTTCTTGTTTGTTGAGCAATAACTAATTAGTTCTCAACCTTCGCAATGTTTATTCCATTATGTTCTAATTAGCATATCTGTGTTCTCTGAAATTGCATGACTTGATATTATTCCTTGACTTTCTTCATGTGTAATTATGCCTATAGCATGAACTTCTCTAGCATTGTCTCACGCCTAAACTGTTAGTCCTAAAAAATGTTTTTGTATCTAACTTAGGCAATTCTACAATTTGAAGCATGTTTAGCTTAATGTGTTGACAATTTGAGTGTTTGCATTGATTGTATGGCCTAATCCTGTTTCCTGCTTGATTATGAATTTCTATAGTGATTAATTTATGTTATTAATATGCCCTAATCTGTTAAGACCTCCACTCTAGTTGTAATTTGTGCTTATGACTATGTTTGTCACTTAGTATGTTCTTACCCTGCCAATTCTATACCCCTAACAGCTAATTATCTTAGAATAATCTTTCTTGATTGTTTTTTCTATAATATGTGATTATATCTAACTTGCTGGTATAAGTCGTACTGTTTAATCACTGTGTTTAGCCTAATTTGATCCTTTAGGTTTTAAACTTGTTGCATTAGTGATGAATGTTTGTCTTACTTGGCCTAATGCTCTTTTTCCTATGTACTCTGTCATCCCAGAAGTCTAAGACTCCTTGCCTCTTATACCCTGCCCCAATGTGTTAAGGAAAACTTTCAACATTAACTTGTTTTCCTGGACTCATGCACCATCCGTGCTGACGTGTTCATTATGTGATCATTTTGTAATGCTTGCAAATGCACTCTTCCAAACATTGTTACTTTGCTACTATTTTCATTTGTTGTATCCCTATTCTGAGTCTCTAATTCTTGGACGGTTGAAAGCCAAGGCCCCCTAAAAATTCCCTATTAACCTCCCTAGTGTGAGCACTGCTCAAGGTCCACTTTGATACCCTTGTGAACTCTGACACACTAGGGACTAAGGTTCTTTGGCCATTTTTCCTGATTACTCAATCTTGCCTCTCCCTTGCCTACTAAATAGGCCAATTGGCTTGTGTAAACGACTGTTTCCTAGATCTTTTGATCAACTATGGCTATGCTAAAATCTGTGTGGAGATAAAATTGAAGGCCTGACTGGGATGGGTACACTTTGGGCCTATCTTAGGCCCACTATAGTTATTTGTAACACTTTGTAATTTTATTCATTAGCGGGCATGTAATAATTCTGTAATAACAATTGAGGTATTAGTAAAATTGGGAAATGGGTCTATTCTAATGTTTGCAAGAAAGGGTAGAATTCTTGTCTATAGTATCAGAGTGTTTAATCTATTCAACATGCTCTGCTTCTATGTGTTTTGTTAGATAACATGCTTATAGGATATAAACAATCTCACATGTTCACATGTTCCACTCTCACGTTATTATCTACCTACTATACTGCAACACAATAATTATTCGTTCAAATTGCTTCAAATTAGATATCATGCCTATAGGATAACATTGAGTCATAAATACCTGATCTGTACGATATTCATGTAGATATCATGCCCATAGGAATGTAATCAATTACCTACTATTACTGTTATTCCCATTAAATTGCTCGCCTAGAAAGCATTCATATAGTAATGAAAGGATGAAAACCAGTTTCAATTGTCAATTCTTTGAAATCCTGGTTACAGGACTCCGTTGCTCGCCTAGGAAGTATGTTGATAAAGACTAACACTGGCAATTTTGAACTATCAAACTGTTTCACTGCCTTGTTTCACAAACAAATTAGAAAGCACGCCTATAGGATTTCTAATGCTCACAATCTGCAAATTCCTTATTCTAAAAAAGCAACACTGCATGTATGTTAAAATTCAGAATCACATAGAAGTCATGACTATAGGACTCTATTTCGTATTAACTATGGAATTTGCCACCTGCCTAATAGGTAAAAACCTGATTGCGTGCCTTTGTCGCTTATATATGGAAGCCAATTTGAGCCATTTACTGACTTTATGTGTAGTCCTACATGTTTTTGAATGTCGCTTAGATTTATCATTTTGAGCAGCTTAAGTTAAGTCTAGAACCACCCAAAATAGAGGTTCAAATGCCTCCTGGGCCATAGGTATGGGACGGGTAGTGCACGCATAAGGAACGATTTATAATCAACTAGTGTCCTTTAGATTAAAACTTAAAGATAGTAATCGGGTAGCAGGAGATGTTAGTTTGTGCCCGCTGAATAATACGAGTAACACCCCATATCAAGGGAGTTATGAACTATTATTTATGTTGCACAGGATAATCCTTTAGGCTAAAAAACTTAGGACCCCCCATCTCGTCTTTAAATAAATTGTTCGTATTTATTTAAAGTATTTTGATAATAGCTGACCAAACTTCTTGTTTTATCTCTGTTTATCTGACTAATTCATATATTTCGAGCTCGGCCGGACCCATAGTTGTGGACCTCAAAGAATGCCTAACACATTCTCTTCGAGGTAATTTGAGCCCTTACCCGATCTTTGGTGATGCAAACTAGTTAAACCAGAGTTATTTGGTTTACAAATAGGTGCCCTAACGCACCTTATAAATCGTTAGTTGGTGACTCTCTCTTTTAACACCAACTTAAAAGAGTTGTTACGTGTCGAAATCCGATTTCGCGAGAAAAAGGTCAGTGACAACCGAAATGGCGGGATGTGCTGGCATGAAACCCAAATCCTAATCAACATGGACCCGCTGCTCTAGAGTACGGGTCCTGGGATTCTGAGCTCCTTCCCAGCCTGAGATATAGTTGTTGCAAAGGGAATCAATTCCGGTTGAGCTAGAGTGCCGAACAGGCTCTAAAATGGTTCTACGGTCTCGTGAAGTGCAGGGATAATAACAGGCGCCTCAAGTGCCCGTTCCCTAATTAGAGCTACAGGTGGCTCCTCAATCGCTTCTCGAACAGGTGCTCTGGCTGCAACATGTGCCCCTCTTCGGCCTCTACCCCGACCCCAACCTATCGCGTATCTAAAAGGGGGCACAGGTGTTTGATCATCTTATCTAGAAGTGCGTGTCCTCACCATATGTGAGAGAATCGAAAGACAAAGACTCAGATTTCAAAATCAACAAATTCGCAAGATAAAGAATTAAAGAAGTGCAAAATTTCCTAATAGTTTTGTATCTTCTTAAAGATAAGTATAGACGTCTCTGTACCGATCCACAAGACTCTACAAAAGTTTCTTATGATCACAGTACCTATTAACCTAGAGCTCTGATACCAACTTCTCACAATCCCAAATTCCCACATTAAGATGTTGTGATAGCACCTAGTCTCTATTACTATGTAAGTCTAACATACATTGAGAGTTAAATGAAATAAAAACATAGATATCAAATTATACTGTTAAGCTATCTTAATAAAAACAAAAAGGTACAATTGTCAAATAACTCCCCAATCCTAGTGGAAATGATTCATAACCTCAACAAAGAATTCACTAATAGTTTATAAATACAATAATGTGTTGAAGTGGGAAAAATAGTAATATATCTTAAAGCACAAAGTGACTCCGAGTCCTGCGAGTGTCGAGCAGGTGTACCTTGAAATCTCTGAAATACTGGTCAATCACTAACGTCTGAAAAGAGCAGAGTTGCCTATAATTTCACCTCATGTACATGACTTCGACATAATACACCTAGTATAATCCACCTAAATCCTAATGGGAAGTTGCCGCAAACAAATTTAGGCAAGATACTTACCTCAACAAGGCCAAATCAACACTCAAAATAGCTTTTCTCTAATTTCTTTTTCACATAGCTCAAATCTAACTAAAATGACTTAATATCATCAAAAAATGCAACAGAAATGAATTACTACATGTAAAGCAATGCTCTTTACTCAATTCCCCAAAATTCAACCTCGAGCCTGCCGGTCAAAATACGAGTCCAAGAGTAGATCTTATAACCCATCGAGTCTATAGATGTGTTTTGTCTTCAAATTCGAGTCCAAATCGACTCTCAAATCCCATATTTTAAGTTTTCTAAACTTAGACAAAAATCCCTGAATTTTCTCTTTGATACTCATAAATTTGATGTTAAATCTCTTATATAATCATGAAATTTAGTTGAAAATTGGTTAAAACTACTTACACAATTGTAGGTGATAATCCCCTCTCCAAATCATCTCCTACAGAGTTTAGGGTTCTAAATTGAGAGAAATAAAATGAAATCCCGTCTTTCAAGCCCTTTGTTCACTTGTAGATGTCGCAATTGAGACACACGGTTCGCATTTCCGAACCCTCACTGCTCGGTATTCTGCACACTTTTCTCGGTATACAAATCCCATTCCCTACTACTCGATTTGCAATTGCGATAACTACAACACCAACACACCAACACACCAACAACCCAAAAATGAGTTCAAACCATTTTGAGACACTTCCAGAACCCACTCGTGCTCTCGGGGCTCCAAATCAAACATCCACACAAGTCTAAAAAATATCATACTATCTCGATCGTGTGAATCAAAGAAAAAAATCACATATAGAACCACGAGTTGGACATCAAAACACAATAATTTCAAAAGAAAAGAACCTCTAGAATTGCAACCAAGCATCTTAATCCTATCAAACCAACTCTGAATGACACCAAATTTTATAGGCAAGTTCCAAATAGCAAAACAAACATATTCTAAGTCCCAAATAAATTTCGAACCCGATAGCCACAAAGTCAAACTACGGTCGAACATAGGGAAACTTCTAAACCTCAAATTGCCAACTTTCGACAAAATAAGCCAAATCAACCTAGGGATCTCTGAATTCAATAATGCGCATATGCCCAAATCCAAAATTACGATTTGAACCCATTAGATCCATCAACCACAGATCTAGGGTCGTTTTCACCAAAGTCAAACTTTGGTTAACATTTTCAACTTAGACTTTTAAACCAATAACCAAAGGCTCCAAATCAACCCAAAACTTTCCAGGAATGAAACTAACCAACCCCGAAAGTCATAAAACCACAGATACAAATATGTGAAGATTCAAAAGGGGAAACAATAGTCTAACACACAAAAAAATCGATCGGGTCGTTACACTTGACATCCTTGAGGAATGCTGGAAATGTGACATAGGCTTTGCATTTGCGAAGTCTGTCCTTCTCACAAATGTGACCAACTGGTCGCAAATGGGAACTTACCCAGTCTCAGCCTTTCTTCGAAATTGCAGTAAGGCATCAGAAATATGATACTTGTCCCATATTGTTAACTTCTCCATTTCGATGATGGTGCCCACAATTGCGACACTGAGGCACCAGCACACCAACAACCTGGAAATGACTCCAATCAATCCAAAACACGTCCAAAACTCACCCAATCCCCAGGTGTAACGACGTAAAATACCACCTTAAGGATAGTGGTGGTACCTAGTCTCTAAAACTAGGTAAGTTGATCACTTACCACAATTAAACTAACCAAACATGATATTACAAAGTAGAATTTGCTATAAATAAGAAATAGAGGTGATACAAGACTATGCAACAACAATCACAACAATCCTCTCAAGGCGAGGTAATACAGAGTCACGAACTCTAATGAATACATAAAAATAATCTCAAAATATGATATTCTTCGGATAGGGATTTGGCACTAATAATGTCAGGAAAGGACTCCAATGGATTGCGACAATCGAGCAGCTCTACCTTGATTCCTTGCGATCAAGAAGCTAGGACTACCTAGGTCCACATCCACCAGCACCTGGATCTGCACAAAAATATGCAGAAACATAGCATGAGTCCACCATAATCGGTATCTAGTAAGCATCAAGAGTAACCTCAGGGAGTAGTGGCGAGGTACAAGTCAAGACACCTATTAGACATAATTACTTGTGCGGAATATCAGTTTAATGCTAACAGTAGAAGCAAGGATAAGTAATTGACAATATGGAATAAGCGTGTGATCAAACAGTAAAGTTATCATAACGCATTTAAGGTAATCAATAAAGGAAAACAAATGACAACCAAATAATCAAGACGTCCTAACACAATATTTACAATAAATTAACTCCGATATACCGCACTTCATAACCACAAGCCACTAGTCCCAAATAAGAAATCATAAACACATGGCACCTCTTTCCCTCATTATCAATCTCAACTGCCCAGACAACTCATGTGCCAATATCCCAATCGACTATGCATTCACAAGCCCACTATTGCATTCTTCCCGGCGTGGTCACATGCTCGATATAGCAATCATACTGGTATGATCGCAGGCTCAATATCACAATGAAAGCAGATATACAATAATAAGTGTGCATTATCAACGAATATCAAGTTTCATAATCCTGGACCGGTATAAATGACATGTTACGGTGTATGCATGTTCGAGTGTACTATTACAGTCCAAGTCAACAAGTAATATCTAAGACATTACGTAGCTCACTAGAAAACAACACAATAAGTCATGTATTGTGCATGACACACACAGGGAAAATCACCCCATTACACGAATATCATCAATAATATACCCCATGCCATCACATATCATTCTTGAAATAACCACCCTTATCTCTTACGCAATGACAATATCAGAATAGCCACCCATATCGCCCTGTGAAGACAACAAACACAATAGCCACCCGTATCAATCCGCGCAGACAATAATATAATAGCCACTCGTATCGCTCCACCCAGATAATATATCATTTGCCACATGTATCACTCCGCCCTGACAATATATCAATATCCACCCCTATCACTCTGCACAATCAACAACAAGGAGATGCCACCTTTATTCTCTGCATAGCAACAATCAATATAGTAAACAAATCTGCTTGTGCAACAATCACAACAACATGACATATTCCCTCGTACCAGACGTTCCCAAAGGCCCAAACATTTCCAAAACAACAAGACCAATGCCACCACAACACATAGCACACGGCTCAACCACAATGTGTACAAGAATCTCAATAACAACATAATGAAATGGGAAATAACTCAACAATGAAATATTCCACATAAAACAGCTACTCTAACTAAAACAGGTTAATAGCTCTCAATAAATTCAACTTCAATTACTTGCTTACGAATAAACTTAACAATGAAATACATGACATGTAACACCAACCTCAATTAAATGTATGTATGTATGTATGTGTCTATATATATATATATATATATATGAGTAACTCGACAGTGAAAGATAGAACAAGTATTAACAATTTCAATTAAAGCATATAAGAATATACTTTACATTGAAAGATAGAGTATGTACCGACAAATCAAATTAAATGCACAAAAGAACCTAAGAGTCTAATCCAGTCAATTTCTAAATATTAGGCCGTGTACACAATCATCACCTTATGTACATGTCTTCCATATAACATGATTTATTCAATAACAAATGTTACAGGGTAGTTTATACCCACAAAATGTTAGGAAAGATACTTACCGTAAAGAAGCTAACTCAATACCCTAAGAAGCCCTTCCCGGGAGAAACAACCTCCATACGGCTCGAATCTAGCCAAAATAATTTAATACCATAAATAAAATCCATAGGAAACAATTACGGATAATAAAGCTTCAATTTTAATGATAACCAAAAAATCAACCCTAAAATTCAACCCCGGCCTAGGATCTCGAAACCCGTAAACACACACAAAATTCAAACACCCATTCTGATTCGAGTCCAACCATTCCAAAATCATCCTATTGCGACCTAAAACAGGCCTTCAATCCATCAATTTATCTTTTAGGAATGTTTTACTTAGGACCCGTTTGGCTATATATTTTTCCAAAATAAACTTGGATTTTATTTGGCAAACACATGTTTGGCCATAAATTTGCCTATATTTTGGCAAAATCTCATATTCCACCAAATTTTGGGCCAAATCCCTCATAATATACATGTTTTTCCAAAATAAATTTGGGAAATATGTTTTGGAAACATATGTCCAACCACATTTTCATCTTCAAGCAAAACTTCACCCAAAACAAATTTGGGAATCTATGGCCAAACATGTCACAACCCCAAATCCAGGCCAGTCGTGATGGCGCATATCATAGAACTAGGCCAGCCATGAGTTTCGAAAAACAGTATGCACAATGATGCTGAGTGAAATCATTAACAAATAGTGAGGAAAACAGTAGTAAAAAGCCCCCAAGGGGTCTAAACAGATCGGCACGAGGCCCCATACACGGCTTATAGCCCAAATATTTCACAATTCTTTAGAACATAATTTAACATAAGGTTTTGAGTAAATATGCAACTCATTAGTTGCCGCGGAGAGGACCTAGTCCAATCCAAGAATCAGTACGCGCCACATACTCGTCATCCGACATGTGTGCCTTTCTAAAATGAATGAGAAAATATGTAGTCCGGGATTCCATACCCTCAGACAAGATTTATAAACATTACTTACCTCCACCGGGCCACAACACTAGTCCGCTATGCTCATGCTCCTCAAATTGGCTCCCGATTGCTCCGAATCTAGCCAAAACCAGTTCAACATCATCAATATATACTCAAGGAACACAACCCAATCGAAAACTATCAAATTATACAAGAATCTCGAAATTCAGCAAAACCTGAGCGCTGGGCCCACGTCTCGAAATCCGATAAAATTTACATCATAAGAACCCTTATCCTCCCACGAGACCGTACATACCAAGAACATCAAAATCGGACCACAAGTGCCCAGTAAAATTGCCCAAAGGAATTCCCAACTCTTTCCTCCCATTTTTCCAACTTTCTTACTTTAATTCTCCAAATACAAGCCTAATCCGAATTAAAATAGCATAGAAACGATGATAATAACCCGAGAACTTACCTTCACTGAAGAATCACGAATCCCCTCTCCAATTTGCTTTCGAAGGAGCTCCTCCCACATGCAAAAATGGTGAAATGAAATGAATTTCACGGAGGCCCTTTATACACTGTTCTGCCAGTCATTTCCGCACATGCCGACATTTAGTCGCACCGGCGGTCCCAGGTGCGCTCCTGCGGAATCCCACTTAACGGACCAAACTCCGCACCTGCGGCTAATCTTCCGTACCTGCGGCTTCGCAGGTGCGGCCCAAACTTCGCACCTGTGGAAATTCCCCTGCCTAGCCTTTTTCACACCTGCGACATAGACCATAGCACCAGTGGCTTCCAGACCGCAGGTGCGGTCAACACCAGAACTTCCACACCAGCAGCTATTGCTGCAAATTTCAAAGTTTCAAAACCCCGCCAACCATCCGAAATCAATCCCGAGCCCCTCGGGGCCCCAACAAAACATACCAACACACCCCATAGCATTGTTCCAACTTGGTCGACCCTTCGAAACACCAAAAATAACACGAAAACACCAAAATTACATCAAATTCAAGCCTATGAACTTTGAAACTTCCAAATTTTGCCAACTACACCGAAACCAACAAAAACACCTCCGATGAACCTGAAATTTTGCAGACACATCCAAAATGAAATTATGAACCTGTTCTAACTTTTGGAATTCCATTCCGACCCCGATAGCCTATTTTCCACTGCCGACCGAAAATCACTAAAAACTAGCTTTCACCAATTCAAGCCTAATTCTACTCCGGACATCCAAACTTCATTCAGAACACACTCCCAAGTACCAAATCACCTAACGAAGCTATCCGAGCCATAAAATCCGCATTCAGAGGTTGTTCACTAATAAGTCAACTCTCAGTTGACTTTTTCAACTATTAGGCTACCTTGAGAGACTAATTGCCTCAATGCTCACCATGACCACTCTGAACCCGAACCAACCGACCCAACACACATAAATGAAGCTGAACCACATAAAATGAAGCATAAACGGGGGAAACGGGGCTAAACTCTCGGAACGACCGGCCGGGTCGTTACATCCTCCCCACTTAAACATACGTTCGTCCTCGAACGTGCCAAAAGTTGTTCTCCAACACTATCAAATTGTTACACATCTTACCATGCACATACCCGGGGGTGATCCCACGTCACCCTATCCCATATAGGTCCAATAGCACAATACCGTTGAAATTTCGAAATCCAAATCCTGGCCCATAACCTTAGAACCAATTCCCACTTCTGAAATGATATATAAGATCAAAATTTCCATAACTATAAACTGAACAAGCCTGAACATGCTGAATCAAGCAATATACGTACCCCAGATGAAATCACATTATACACCGCGTGACTCAAACACTCATAGCAATAACTCTTTAACCACAACAACTGCTCAGAACAACCCAATACCGGCACACCACCTCTTATCAAGAAATGCCTCGCTTTAACACTTCCATATACTGCCGATGATGAAAGAAGCACGCAGAACTAACAACCATTCGTTCGATCAGTCAGACATGAAACTCCCCCTTTCCAAACAGGAATTATAGCAGATTTCGAAGCCGACTCCCGATATTTATCCTTCCAACTATGCTGTAGAAAATTCCAAAAATATTCATTATAGGTCCAATGACCTCCTCTCATCCATCACAACCACCCTGATAACATGACATTAACCATTCGACACATCGATACAATTCGAAGCCAAAAACTGTGCAACGTGTGCACTTAACAGCAACTTCCCAATGTAATCAAATTGTATAAAAGATCCACACGAGAGGATTATCCTGCCATTAACAATTACCATCACCATATCATACTAGCAGCCTGGCACCCACTGTAGAAATAAAAAACACATGAATCTGATACCAAAGGTCATACCCCTACATAACTCCGCTACACTACGATCTCACCCAACCGCTGGTCCACTTGGAATACTTCAAGACACCTTTCCCAAAATCAATAACCATTCGAAATTCGACATCAAGTACTCAAAGTGCATTGCCATAACCACAGGGGAAAACCGGACGATATCATGCCACCTGAAACAGAAGGTATATAACCAACAAGCCTCAATCCCGCAACACCCAATTACTTACCTTACTCAAATCTAGCTTTAAAGCCCAATTAGAACCACACCATATGTGCATATAACCAATAATCACCACTCCTCGCAACACCGAAGGGTAACTCTTGGATCACTCCAGAACAAGAACAAATCAATCACAATCGAATGGTCCCTTTCTCAATAATAGGAACTCCGAGCCAACAATTCTGACCCGGTGCAGAACATCCACCCATATTAACCTACCAGTGACCCTAAATTAACTTTCGTCACCCACAACAGATAGACAACTTACCGGAAAGTTCATAATGATAGAATCATGGTACATACTAACATCCGACTAGCTCAGCTCGTAACTCCACAGTCCGTTACCACACAATATGCTGTTTATGAGAACTCTCAGTCTCGAAGTCCATGAAATGTATGGATTACCATATCTGATCACAACTCCACCGCTCGAATATATAACACATCCCAAATACTCATTCCACGGGGAATACCCCTATAATTCTTCCATTCACCAAGCAACCTTGAATATCATCAGCCGATCCAACAATAGGGCGCCGCTATACCAATGAACTACCCTTAACTCAAACACATTGCTCTTTCTGAAATATATACCCTCCTCAAGTCGCACCAATTGGTGATATCATCTACCTAGTCATCTGAAATTGCCCATGGTGCCTAAGAATTTATGACCTTCCTTCCAGAACCAAATTGTGACCTCACATATGCAAATATCAACTCTTCCCAACATACCGCACACGCCATGCCAACCTAGGAAAAATACGGGAACTCCATGGCCGCTTCTGAGCCACAAGCAACTATGTACCCAACAAGCCAAGAACTCCCATTGGATCCCATTTAGAAACAAACTCACTACACGCCATAATAAAATATGCACCCTTAACCGCGATAGAAACCATCAGGAACTATCCGAAATCCCATTTGCGCAACACTAACCCATCACGGCTGAATTTTTCTAACTCAACCAAACTACGCAGGCCAAAAAAAAATCCAAGAGCATTGCTAAGAAACACCCGAAAAACTCGTCACCTCATGAACACCCAAAGAACTAATCGTATCCCTTACCATGCCGATCAGACCTACTACCAAGTTTCCATATTTACCCAAGTTCCTTCTGACTTACCTTCAAATTGATACTTCTCCCTACCGTAATACCACAATTTTCATCCCGACTCATCGCACGCGAAAACATACCGTCTAAGGCTCATAAGCCGCCGAATACTCTCTCAAATTTCCCCAAAATCACCACATTAGAAAAACTTACCCTGAAGAGACTTCTGCGAATCTAAAGCCATTACCTTCACCTTCCTTATACGATATGTAGAATCCGTGATGATGTAGAATACCACCATCCTTGACATCCTCTAACGTAAATCACAATCACATTGACCAATTAGACAGAATCGACCTGACCCGTTTGCACACTAACATACTAGGAAAGTAATCCACTAACTTGAAGCCACAAGCAAATTCATAAACTGCACATACTACATCTTTTACAATTTCCGCTAAATCATTCAGTAGAATTCAATTACCCAAACAAGTACACTACAACCTATATCGAAGAAATTTCCCTTAGACATTCCCAGACCCCATACCTGCAGGTCATGATTGATTCACCAATGTACCTCAAACTGAAACCAATACCACACATAATCATGTAATCAACTTATCAATAACGAACTCCCCCACTTGGCTCAAAGCCAAGGATCAAGACAACCAAGACTATGCCCACACATTAACACTGCCACCATGTTGTGGTGGGGTTCAACTAAATCCTCCATAAGCTTAAATAACCCAAACCATCTAACACTCAAATCAATTGCCAAATCTCGCATCCACTATTGTAATAGTCACGCCAACTTCCACAAGCGATCCAAACTCCAATTACACATAAGGAGCACACGCCCTGGGACAACTCGCAGGAGATACCCCTGCTCGCTTAGCCTCAATTGCTATCTCTCCATACACTTCTGAAGACCAGAACTATCACGCAATCACTACACCTTCATGCATCTGAACACAACCAACACCCACCCTCGAGGCACAACAATATGCGGTAAAAACCTAAAGCCGATGGCAGAACTAACATTGGAGCAGTGGTCACAAAAATCTCGAGCTTCTGGAAGCTCTACCCACACATGACTGACCACATGAATACCCTCACTGGACACCACGTGCCACAAGAATGCTACTGAACCGAGCAAAAATTCACCCTCAGAGAATTGGCGTAGAGCCTTCTCTCCCTGAATCCTTATAATGCCATCCTCAGATACTGAGCATGCTACTCCTGGTTACGCGAATATGCCAGGTCTCCATCAATGAATACAATAACAAGAAGTGCTAATACGGCTGGAATACACCGTCAATCAAATACATGAACGTTACTGGGGCAAACAATCAGCAACCGATCAACTTAGAAGACATCGCCAGGAACTCATAACCCAACAGAGAAATCCGCTTCACTCCAAAACTACACAACATGAGAGGTATTCCATCATATTCACAACTCAAGGCCACATACCAAATCAAGACAGAAATCAAACACTCGATAAATCTTACCACATTTACAACCAGCCCTTTCGACACATTTCACAGTCTGAACACATCTAACCATCAATTCACACCCACCACATAGGCATCTAGTCACAAATTCTCATCAATAAAAACACAAACGGACATACGAGTCCCAAATTACATGTGCCTAGACAACGAAAATCTCAGATTTCAAGCCAGAATGAATCCGGCCTCAAGTCTTCCAGACTGGCCCATTACCAACATGCCAAAATCATATCTCACCCATGGAAGCCACAAGCTGTCAATGCACAGCTGATACCAGGCGCTCTCAGGCGCGCTCGAATACATGGAGGATTTCAAGAGTTACGATTTTGGCTGAATACAATGGATTCGTACGACAAGATCTTTTTTTTTTTTAAATGTGAGATGTTCCTAAGGGTTCCGCAGCCTCTCGAAGATAAGTACAGACGTCTCTATACTGATCCGCAAGACTCTACTAAACCTGCTCATGACCGGTGAGTCCTATGTAACCTAGCACTCTGATACCAATCTGTCACGACCCCAAATCCAGGCCAGTCGTGATGGCGCCTATCATGGAACTAGGCCAGCCAAAACCCAACTCGAATCATAATAAGCTTCCCTTTTTACATTTATAAAAATAGCCAAAACTATACTGATTAATAAATACAACCCCCGAGAACCCGGAGTCACTGGTCATGAGCATCTACATAAATATACAACTCAACAAAAATAAATTCTATAATATTAACCAAGAGAGGGAGAAGGACTGCGGACGCATGCAGCTACCTCGCAAACCTCCGAGAATCGCTGGAACAGATAGACAACTCACCCTGCCCTAACACCTGAATCTGCACACAAGGTGCAGGGAGTAATGTGAGTACGCCAACTCAGTAGTAATAAAAATAAATCAGGTCTGAGTAGCAACAAACACATAAAATCAAGGTCATCAAATCACAAGAGGCACAACCTTTCTTTCCAACAGTATAATATAGATAAGTGAAATCATCATGTCTTAAAATCATCTTCAGAAAAAAAATCCTTTAAAGAATGTATACTTTTTCCACAACCTCAACCGAAAGGTTTAGTATAAAAATGAAATGAATCATATAGAGGCCCCTCGGGCAAACATATTTCATAATCTCAGAGTAAGAATAGTAAATCATCAGTACATCCTCAGGCAAAACATATTTCATAACTCAGAGTGAAAGTGATAAAATCATCAGTAGCCCCTCGGACAAAACATATTTCATAACTCAGAGTGAAAGTGGTAAAATCATCCGTAGCCCCTTGGGAAAACATATATCATCATCAGCCCCTCGGGCATGCCTCACAATCACTCATAATCAGCCCCTCGGGCATACATCACCATCACTGGTAATCAGTCACTCGGCACCTCACAGTCACTCATGCCTCCCAATCACTCGTCACTGGGCACTCGGCACTCGGTAGTTACCTGCGCTCATTGGGGGTGTGTACAGACTCCGACTCCGGAGGGGCTCCTTCAGCCCAAGAGCTAATAAACAAGCCAAATCATGGCATAAATCACTCTCAGGCACTCGACCTCTCTCATATCATAACATCCTCACAACATTGGCCCTCGTCCACACTCAGCACCTCACCATCACTCTGGCCCTCGACCACACTCAGCAGAACCACTCGAAAGGCCCCTCGGGCGAATCAGTAAAATAGGGTACTCGACCCAAACCATCATTTTAAATCTCAAAGTGGTGTAAATCATGCTGAGTTTCGAAAAACAGTATGCACAATGATACTGAGTGAAAACATCAACAAATAGTGAGGAAAACAGCAGTAAAAATCCCCCAAGGGGTCTAAACAGATCGGCACGAGACCCCAAACATGGCTTATAGCCCAAATATTTCACAATTCTTTAGAACATAATTTAACATAAGGTTTTGAGTAAATATGCAACTCATTAGTTGTCGAGGAGAGGACCTAGTCCAATCCAAGAATCAGTACGCGCCACATACTCGTCATCCGACATGTGCGCCTTTCTAAAATCAATGAGAAAATATGTAGTCCGGGATTCTATACCCTCAGGACAAGATTTATAACCATTACTTACCTCCACCAGGCCACAACACTAGTCTGCTATGCTCATGCCCCTCAAATTGGCTCCCGATTGCTCCGAATCTAGCCAAATCCAGTTCAACATCATCAATATATACTCAAGGAACACAACCCAATCGTAAACTATCAAATTATACAAGAATCTCAAAATTCGGCCAAACTCGAGCCTCGGGCCCACGTCTCGGAATCTGATAAAATTTACATCACAAGAACCCTTATCCTCCCAGGAGACCGTATATACCAAGAACATCAAATCGGACCACAATTGCCCACAGAAATTCCCAACTCTTTCCTCCAATTTTTCCAACTTTTCTTACTTTAATTCTCCAAATACAAGCCTAATCCGAATTAAAATAGCATAGAAACGATGATAATAACCCGAGAACTTACCTTCACTGAAGAATCAAGAATCCCCTCTCCAATTTGCCTTCAAAGAAGCTCCTCCCGCATGCAAAAATGGTGAAATGAAATGAATTTCACGGAGGCCCTTTATACACTGTTCTTCCAGTCATTTCCGCACCTGCGGACATTTAGTCGCACCTGCGGACCCAGGTGCGCTCCTGCGGAATCCCACTTACCGGACCAAACTCCGCACCTGCGGCTTCGCAGGTGCGGCCCAAAATTTTCACCTGCAGAAATTCCCCTGCCTATCCTTTTTCGCACCTGTGACATCGCACTTGCGGCTTCCAGACCGCAGGTGCGGTCAACACCAGAACTTCCACACCAGCAGCTATTGCTGCAAATTTCCAAGTTTCAAAACCCCGCCAACCATCCGAAATCAATCCGGAGCTCCTCGGGGCCCCAACCAAACATACCAACACAGCCCATAGCATTATTCCAACTTAGTCGACCCTTCGAAACACCAAAAACAACACAAAAACACCAAAATTACATCAAATTCAAGCCTATGAACTTTGAAACTTTCAAATTTCGCCAACGACGCCGAAACCAACAAAAACACCTCTGATTGGCCTGAAATTTTGCAGACACATCCAAAATGACATTACAAACCTGTTCCATCTTCCGGAATTCCATTCGGACCCCGATAGCCTATTTTCCACTACCGACCAAAAATCACTAAAAACTAACTTCCACCAATTCAAGCCTAGTTCTACTCCGGACATCCAAACTTCATTATAAACACACTCCCAAGTCCCAAATAACCTAACAAAGCTATCCGAACCATAAAATCTGCATTCCGAGGTCGTTCACCAATAAGTCATCTCTTAGTTGACTTTTTCAACTATTAGGCTACCTTGAGAGACTAATTGCCTCAATGCTCACCATGACCACTCTGAACCCGAACCAACCGACCCAACACACATAAATGAAGCTGAACCACATAAAATGAAGCAGAAACGGGGGGAAATGGAGCTAAATTCTCGGAACGACCGGCCAGGTCGTTACAAAATGTTAGCTTAAATCCACAACTTTTACAATTCAAATCATCAATTAAAAGATAAAACAAGGATGAAATCATTAAATATAACCAAATATGAGTTTAAAATACTTAACTCAATAAAAATCATGAAAATCCTTTCCAAAATCGCCAAAAACCGAGCTATATAATTCAAAATTTGATAAAATAACATAATCCCTCAAAATAGAGTACTTTAATAGTTCTACCCCGTGGTTCTCTTCGCGATCACGGGACAGTCTTCATGATTTCTAAGAACAACTAAACATATCCCAAATTCCTTCATCGTGAATAAGGTCTTACACCTGCAAACGCGATGCTTAACCCATATTAGCCTACGCAAACGCGGGCACCGACATGCAAGCGTGAAGTCCATGAACCTGGCGCCCTTTCCAACTCCCACTCTACACGAACGTGACTAACAGGGCACAAACGCGATGACCACAATTCACAAACTCTTCGTGAGCAACTCTCTTTACTCGAATGAGATGGAAAATTCATCTGACCCTAAATTGAGGTTGAATTCCCCAAAGTCTCATAACCCCTAACTCTACCCAAATCCCCTAATTTCTACTCTAAATTTCATGTTTTAGGCTTAGGAATTCATTAGATGTTGATGAAAAATGAAGGAAACGAGCAAGGATTACTAACCCAAGAAGTCTTTGGTGAAGGATAGATTCAATGGATGCCTAAGGACCTTGGAGAAAAACAGAATTTAGTGAAGATTTAATGAAATCCCGTAGCTACACTGTTATGGAATTATATATATATAACTGGGCAAAATTTCCCTTCGCGTTCGCGGATGAAAGGCCGCGTTCGCGAAGGGTAGACTTGACAGACCATCGCGTTCACCAAAGGGTGAATGCGAAAGCGAAGAGTAAAAAGGGCTGGGGTCCAGAAATTGATCTACGCAAATGCGTGGGACATCACGCGAACGCGATGAAGAAGACCTGAAAACAACCCACTATGGAATGGCCCAAAAACACCAATACCCTAGCCCAATAGCCCCAGCCAAAAACCAAACAACCCACGAATTCCAACTCGGTCGGTACCCGCTTTACACGACCCGCCCCAACTTTCTTTTAATCCTGGTCGTTGATCTCCCAAGATCAACGGCCCACAATTAAACCCTCCTTTTAATTAACCTAACTTCTGACCGTAACCTCATTTCCCCTTTGTCCGCCGCCTTTGTATCCTCTCATCTCCCTTCTCCCTCCTTCAGAAACCCTAGTTGCCGCCCCCTAAAACCTTCTCCTAATCCCACTGAACATGGGATTTGATTTCTATTGCTTACCATATTCAACCCTCTTTGGTACTGGCTATTCTCCTATAGTGGTTGGTTCAAACCCCTGATTTTGAGTATTATTTTGTCTATATTCGTCCTATGCTACTGTGAGTTCAATTATTTGTTTATATTCTTTTGTTTTTCATTTTTCCTAAAAACTAGGGTTTACATATCTCTTAAATCGATTTTTTGATTGATTTTCATGTTTATTAACCTTATTTGTTGCTTAAATCACTCTGTCTCCCTTGTTTACTATACGATTTTACTACAATATAAACCCCTCCCCCATTCCCTTCTAGACAAGACTGGAATCGCTAAAATCTCTACTGAAAGTTAGGGCTTTTTTATGTGTTCATTTATTCTCGTGTTCTATTTTTGGCTCTTGGCCGGCTGAAAGCCAAGGCCACCGAATTTCCTACTTTTCTGACCTTTCTTGGGTGTGAGCACTGCCCTGGGTTCTTTGAAACCCTTGGGAACTTGACGCATCTGGGATTCTGGGTCATATTATTGTTATTTTCTTATTTGTTGAGCAAATACTGGTTAGTTTCTCAACCCTTGCAATGTTTATTTCGTTATGTTCTAATTAGCATATCTATGTTTTCTGAAATTGCATGACTTGCTATAATCCCTTGACTCTCTTCATGTGTGATTCTGCCTGTAGCATGAACTTCTCTAGCATTATCTCACGCCTAAACTATTAGTTCTAAAAATGTCTTTGTATCTAACTAAGGCAATTTGGACGGTTTGAAGCATCTTTAGCTTAATGTGTTGACAATTTGAGTGTTTGCATTGGTTGTGTGGCCTATCCTATTTCCTGCCTAATTTCTAATTTCTTAGTGATTAATTTATGTTATTATCATGCCCTAATCTGTTAAGACCTTCAATCTAGTTATGATTTTCTCCTATGACTATGTTTGTCACTTAGCATATCCTTATTCTGCCAATTCTGTACCCCTAACAACTACTTATCTTAGATTAGTCTTTCCTGACTTGTTTTCCCCTATAATATGTGATTTTATCTGCCTTGCTGGTATAGGTTGTACTGTTTAATCCATGTGTTTAGCACAATTTGATCCTTTAGGTCTCGAACTTATAGCATTAGTGATAACTCTTTGTCTTACTAGCCTAATGCTCCTTGTCGATTAACTTTGTAATCCCATAATGTTTAAACTTACTTGCCTCTTATAAATATACCCTGCCCTAATGTGTTATGTGAAAACTTGCAGCATTAACTTGTTTCCTGAGTTCATGCACCCTCTGTGTTGATATGTTCATTATGTGATCACTTTGTAGTGTCTATCGCTCTTCCAAACATTGTTACTTTGCTACTATTTTCATTGGTTGTTTCCCTGTTGTGTCTCTAATTATTGGCCGGCTGAAAGCTAAGGCCTCCTAAAACTTCTCTATTAACCTCCTTAGTGTGAGCACTACTTGGGTCCACATTGATACCCTTGTGAACTCTCACACACTAGGACCTAAGGTTCTTGGCCACCTTCTTCTTGACTGCTCAATTCTGCCCCCCTCTATGCCTACTGAATAAGCCAATTGGCATGTGTAAATGTATGTTTTCTGGATCCTTTGATCAACTATAGTTGTTGGGTATGATCTAAGTTCTCTTGTGGATGTGGAAACCTGAGTGGACACAAAATTGAAGGATTGGCTAGACTGGGTACACTTTGGGCCTATCTTAGACCCACTATAGTTATTTGTATCATTTTTGCAATTTTATTCATTATTGGGCCTGTAATATTTTTGTAATAACAATTGGGTATTAGTAAAAATTGGGAAAATGGGTCTATTCTAATGTTTGCATGAAAGGGTAGAAATGTCACGCCCCGAAATCCCACTATCGGGCCGTGATGGCGTCTAACATTGAACCCGCTAGATAAGCCAACATGTATAGTTAAACTAGCATGATAACGTTGAATTAACAGAACAAGCTATAAACGGTTCAATATTTAACAGTGGAAATAAAATATAGTTTGAAACTAAATAAAGACAATATAATACAATGACGCATTAATTTCCCAAAACCTGGAGTCACAAACTCACGAACTGTCTATAAGAGTGCTAAATACAAAGTCTGAAAGGAAATATATGACTGTCGCTAAAACTAGAGGAAAACAAGACAGAAACAAAGACAAAGGGATGGGAGACACGCCAAGGCCCACGAACGCCAGCGGGTATACCTTGAAGCCTCAAGGATAAACTAAAAGACACTCCCACTAATGATGTCCACCAGGTCCGGCTGCGTAGTCTGCACAACATAAAGAAGTATAGGTGTAGCATCAATACAACTGACCCCATGTACTGGTAAGTGCCTAGCCTAACCTCGGCGAAGTAGTGACGAAGCTAGGACCAGACTACCAAGTAAACCTGTGCAGTTCAAATATATATATATTTATTCAACGAAAAAAGATATACAGGGAGTAATCAATCAATAAAGGAAGGGGGGGACATGTTGTGGGGAACTAACAGTTCATATAAGAGAATCTCAAATAAAGAAAGGAACAACAAGGCCAGAATATCAATAAGGATCAGAAATCACAAACTTGCACGGCATCACCCTTCGTGCTTTTTACTCTCGTCCTCACCAAATCAATCGTATCAATATTCATATGCACGGCATCACCCTTCGTGATTTTACTCTCTTTTCTCACAGTATAATCAATGAATACCTGTACGGAAGGGTACATCGTACGACACGGCATCACCCTTCGTGATTTACATGCTCTCCTCACAATATCAAACAATGCACGGCATCACCCTTCGTGCTTTAACACTCTTCCTCACAATAGCAAATAGTGCACGGCATCACCCTTCGTGATTTTACACTCTTCCTCACCCAAACAGCAATCACAATCAAAGGGTAAGGGAGTAAACAGAATAGAAATAGAAATCCCGGCAAGGGAACATCAATTAAACAATTAAATCCCGGCAAGAGAACCATAACAGTAATCTCAAAATCCGAGTAAGGGAGAAAATCACTAAAGCAACAATGACCTGGCAAGGGTATATTTTAATAACTCTTTCTCTTTCTTTCACTTTCATTTCATAATTTACTCTATCACTTGAGCCAATGCTCTAAAGGATTCAATTATCTCATATATCTTCACCATTCGTGTTACAACTCGAGCCAATTCTCCTCGAAGTTTAAAGATCACAATTCCCTTCACATGCTCTTTACAACATATAGAAATCATCAATTAACCATGGAAGTTACAACAATATCAGAATATTCACAATATAAAGACTCACGGTCATGCTAGACACCAGTGTATAGATACTCGTCACCATGCCTATACATCGTACTTGACAATTAGCAAGTAGCAAATAAGACTTAACTCCTATTCCCTCAAGCTAAGGTTAGGCCAAACACTTACCTCGGGTCCAAAATATAGCAATCAACCCTCTAACACCGCCTTTCCTTTAGAATTCAACTCCAGAATGGTATTATCTAGACATAATCAACTCAAGCATATCAATAAGGATTCAATAATTCAATTACATAGCCTAATTACCCATTTCCATGCATTCTTCCAAAATAACAAAATTCGACCCCGGGCCTGCTTGGTCCAAACACAAGGCTCGGACCAAAACCCGATCGCCCATACCCCCACGAGTTCAACTATATGATTTGCTTTGAAATCCGACCCCAAATTGAGGTTGAATTCACCAAAGTCTCATAACCCCTAACTCTACCCAAATCCCCTAATTTCTACTCTAAATTTCATGTTTTAGGCTTAGGAATTCATTAGATGTTGATGAAAAATGAAGGAAACAAGCAAGGATTACTAACCCAAGAAGTCTTTGGTGATAGATAGCTTCAATGGACGCCTAAGGACCTTGGAGAAGAAGAATGTCGTGAAGACTTAATGAAATCCCGTAGCTACACTGTTCTGGAATTTTATATATATAACTAGGCAAAATTGCCCTTCGCGTTCGCGGATGGAAGGCCGCATCCGTGAAGGGTAGACTTGACAGACCATCGCGTTCGCGGAAGGGTGAATGCGAACGCGAAGAGTAAAAAGGGTGGGGTCCAGAAGTTGACCTACACGAACGCGTGGGACATCACGCGAACGCGATGAAGAAGACCCGCAAAGCTACGCGAACGCGGTCAAATGTATGTGAACGGGAAGAGGAAAAGAGGGCTAAGCCCTCAGGGTCAAATAAACCTATGCGATCGCGAGGGAATGGATGCAAACACAATGAAGTAAAAGCTTAAAGCTTCGCGAACGCGAGAGAGGCATCGCGAACGCGAAGAACAAATGGGACCTGCAAAAGCTTAAGCAAAACCAGCAATTTTTTCTAAGTTCAAAATCACTCTGAGACACCTATGAAACACTCCCGAGCCCTCGGGGATCCTAACCAATCACATTAACTAACTCAACAACATCCTACGAACTTAACCGTGTGATCAAATAGCAAAAATAACACCAAAACAACGAATCAAACCTCAAAATCACTAGTTTTTCCTCAAACTTCATTAACTTTCAAATTTAGAGTTTTAAGTCTGAAACACATCAAACGACGTCCACTTTCAACCAAACTTCACAGAAATATCTTAAACCACATATAAGACCTGTACCAGGCGCCGGAACCAAAATACGGGCACGTTCTAACCAATTTTCATTTCAATTTTCTTTATAAATTTTAGAAAAACAATTTTACTCAAAAATTCATTTCTCGGGCTTGGGACCTTGGAATTTGATTCCGGGCATAATCCCAAGTCCCATATTTTCCTACGGACCCCCCGGTACCGTCAAATCACGGGTCCGAGTCCGTTTACCCAAAATGTTGACCGGAGTCAAATTTACTCATTTTATTATCAAATTTTAGCATTTTTCACAGAATTTCATATTTAAACTTTCCGGCTACGTGGCCGGACTGCGCACACAAATTGCAACCAAAGATGAGGTTTTCAAGTCCTCGGGAGGATGTAATGGGTAAGAAAATAGGTGATGACCCTTTGGGTTGTCACAAGAAATCCTGCCTATAGGATTTGAGTGTTCAATTTGTTCAACATGCTCTCTGTGTTTGTTAGATAATCTGCCTATAGGACATAAATGTTTCACCTGCTCACATTTTCATTTCCCTCACATTGTTAACTGTCTATTATACTGCAATACAATATATATTTGTTCAAATTGCTTCATGTTAGATATCATGCCTATAGAATCAGTTGAGTAATAAATACCTGCTCTTCATAATGTTCGCATAGATATAATGCCTATAGGACTATAATAAAATTAGCTATTGTTATTGTTATTCCCATCATATTGCTCGCCAAGAAAGCATGCCAATAGGAATGAAAAGACAAATCAGTAGTCTCAATTTCCAATTCATAGATATCCTGCCTATAGGACCCTATTGCTCGCCCTAAAAAAAGTGTGTTGATAAAAACAAACGCTGGCAGTTTTGAACTATCAAACTGTTTCACTGCTTTATTACGCAAACAATTTAGAAAATATGCCTATAGGATTTGTAATATTCGCGATATGCAAAGCGACACTGCCTGTACGTTTAAAATTAATTGTTAATTAAGAGACTTAGAATTAATTGTTTGTACTTCTCAAAATCTTATAATAATGAATTTTCCCAAACTTCTTGCTTTCTTTGTCTTTGTTTGTCTGACTAATTCATATAATTCAAGTTCGGCCGGGACCCACAGTTGTGGACCTCTAAAAGTGCCTAACACCTTCTCTTCGAAGTAATTTGAGCTCTTACCCGATCTTTGGTGACGCAAATTGGTTAAAACTGAGTCATATGCAAATAGGCGCCCTAAACACCTTAAAACTATTAGGTGGCGACTCTCTCTTTTAGCACCTCCTTAAAAGATTTGTCACGTATCGAAACTCGATTTCGCGAGAAAAAAGGGCGCGACAGCATGGCGACTTTGTTGGGGATATTTAGGCTCTTACCATAGCGAACTTGGTCTATATGAATTAGTCCTCTCTGATAAATATTATTTCCTGGTTCTTTATTAATTTTTCTGCTACATGAATATCCCACTCCCATTTCCCCTTTATTGCTGCATTGCACACCCTTCCCTGTTTTCCCTTTATTTGAATCCGCATTAATATGCAGATCTCTGCTCAACTTGGTTATAACATATGTTTTCCTTTATGTTTGCTAGCTCCAAGTCATTTTTTAAATTTTCTACATCATTTCTCTCCGTACCCTTACTCCCTCGCTTACTTATTACAACTTCCACATTGCGCGAACTAACTTCTTCTTGTTTTCTTTTCTTTTTATGTCTTTACTTTTCATTTAATACTGTATTTACTGTTTTCATCATGCAAAATATTTGACAACGTGTTGTTTTATCTTTTCATAAAGCATTCTCCACATCATATTCCACTCGTACGTAATTAATACCATAGTGGTGCTTGATGAGTGTCCGCGCTCTTCCTAAATCACCCTTTAAATTTGGAAAGGCTTATTTGCGGTAAAACTAGTCGACCAGCGGTGCAGTCGATGGTTCCGTGCCTTTCCCTCTCAAGTTGTCCTCTTGAGGGTACCGGTCTAGACTCTTCTAGGAACCCCCACTCTAATATTAACTGTGCATGAATTATGTCCAAACCTAGTATGCGTTAGAACGTTGTCCGCGTGATAACCCGATAAGGCAAGACTTGTCCAAAGTCCGTCGGGATTTTCATAATCTCAATGGACACAATCACGATCTGTGCATTATTTGGAGAAAACGTGCCAATATGTTGATCATTAATGTGTAAATAGCGAAATCCGGAGGGGGAAAGGGCTAACTTTATCTGTTTTGCAGAAATGAGGCACGAAGTCCCCAGGTTAGGCATGGTTCAAAGTATCCCACCTTTGCTGCTGGATTGGTGGAAAAATCTCTCACCAAGTGACAAAAACCATGTGAAAAGAGTCCTCGAGAATTTACCCTCTCTATTAGACATTCAGCCAAACAACGCATTAATTGAGGCTGCCACCATGTTCTGGGATAAGAAGAGAGTCGTCTTCTGTCTTGGAGACATAGAAATGACTCCCCTTTTATAAGAAATAGGAGACTTCAATGGGCTCCTATGGGATAGCCCTGGTTTGTTGGTACCAAAAATCGCACTTCGCGAGATTTCTTGAAAATAATGGGTTTCAAGAAAAATGATGGGTTAGTCTGTATGAAGAAATCTCACATACCATTCGAGTTCCTTTATGAGCGTTATGGATACAACAAGTCATATCACCTTTAATATGATGAGCTTGCCATCAGTTTTTTGGGTTGGACACACCGTCGGGTTTCACATTCATTGTCTGTTTTCTGGGAATGCTGGTATTTCCAATACAGGGAGAAAGGATCCACACTCGCTATGGTCACTAAGACCTTGATGGAGGGGATTGAGGGGAAAACTTATACTATTGGACCTATGATTTTGGCTGAGATGTACCGGGCCTTAGACCATGGCAAAAAGGGGTATAGGCATTTCGAAAGTTGCAATCTGTTGCTGCAAGTATGGTTGTTAGAACACCTTCAGGGAGGATAATACCGTCAAGAACTTCCGCGATGACCATGGAATGACCACATAGCCTATCACCATCCGAAGAGAATGACTTTTATCCCAGACAGGTTTGCACAACCAGGAAACGATGTGAGTTGGTTACATTTCTTTAGCAATTTGACTGATGACAAGGTACACTGGATGTTCGAGTGGTTCCTAGCAGTGAATTCATCATCAAGTCGAGAAATGCTCCTCATCTAGTGATAATAGATTGAGGGGGATCTATATTTATGCTCCTATCAGAGTTACAAGGAAAGCTGGGAGGAAGCAGGTTATACCACGAGTTTCCAAAATGGTTCAGTACAAAGCAGACTTCTAGGGGAGCGCCATTCAATTCAAGTGCGAGGCAGAGCACATGTGGCATCAAAATATCATTGTGGAGAAAGATACCATCGATCCAGATCGATATCATGCCGGCCATGTATACTTCTATCCATCATGGTTGGTAGATGACATAGCGGGAGATGTCAAGCCAAGGGTTAATTTGAGGAATAGGGTCATAGACGACGCTGCTGAAGCACAAGTCAAATACACGAGGTTGCGCAAAAGGGTTTTCGAGTCTGAAGTTAGGTATTTGGAACAACATAAAGTGGACATGGAAGCAATCAATGAGTGGAGGGGAATTGCTACTAAGTAAACAGAGAGGTTGGAGTATTTGGATCAAGGGTTGATGGAGCTCAAAGGAAAGATGAGGAAAAGGATCTCAGACTGCCAGAATACAGAGGGCAGCGAAGGAGGACATCTAGCAAGGGCATATCTACTGCTGGACATGCGCGAGCTGGGGAATTTGATTGATGGAGAAAAGAAGGCCAAACATGGAAAAGGTCCCTCTGGGACCAAATAGATTAGGAATGATGTTTTATGCTTTCTAGATTCATTTTAGACTTTGGTTGTAATAAGGCAAATGCCATTAGTTACTCTTTATAATTATTGTCGTTTTAGTAGGGATTTGGCCCATTTATCATACTAATGAAATGAAGCAGTCATTCACATTGAGTTTTCTCCAAATCTATATGTCACTAGACCTACCTCGGGCATAATGAGGTCCCCACATTAGGACGCGAATTTATAATTCCGCAATACGTGTTTAAATACCACAAATATCCTTTTAATACTCCTTACTAACTTGTTTACCTTTTTTTTTCTTCTTTTCTTTCTTTATTCCCCTCCCTAAAGGTTGATTCGTGCATACTGGCATCATCGGCATATCATACCAGATCTAGAGGTCCTCCACCTACTCCTCCTCCAAGTGATCCTAAAAACAAAGGAAAATCTAAGATGGACGGTACGAGTGGTATCAGGAAAGACAACGCTACACATGCAGAGAATGTCGAGACTTCGGATGGTCGGAGTACTCCTGCACAGAATGATTTGGTTTTACGGTTAGAACAGAAGATGTTGGAGTTACAAGGGAAACTTGAGCAGGTTCGTAACTTGGAAAACTTTTCCCTTACCTCGAATGTTCCCGACATCAATCAACAAAATGCCCAAAATCCAGCACCTCCTCAGAACACACAAAACCAGCACCCACAAAATCCTCCCACACCTCATCAATATGCCATACCTCCCCAAAATCCTAATCCTTCACTAATACAAACTCTTCCACAGCATCACCATCATCCGACCCAGTAACCACAAACCAACACCTACCACACTCCTCAAAATGCACCACAACCTACTCCGGATCCCCAAAACTCAACCAACAACCATCACTACGCCCAAAGTCCTGAAGTCCACCAAAGTAACCCTATATACGTGGAAACCTTACCCCATACTTCACAACAAACCCTGTATACACCAGATTCTATCGAGAAGGACCTTCTCATAAAGAACATGGAGGAGGAACTTAAGAAGCTTACAAGTCGAGTCCAAGGTGTTCAAGGTGGTAAAGGCATCGAAGGTTTGAACTATGAGGATTTGTGTATTCAGTCGGACGTAGAACTGCCAGAGATTACAAACCTCCTAAGTTTGAAATTTTTGATGGGACAGGTGATCCGAAGGTACATTTGAGGACATATTGTGACAAGATCGTAGGGGTTGGTACATATGAAAGAATTCGCATGAAGTTGTTCATGAGGAGCCTCACTGGAGACGCTCTGTCCTGGTGCATCAGTCAAAACCCAAAGAAATGGGTTAACTAGGTAAGCATGGCGTCAGATTTTATGGATCAGTTCAGGTTAAATACAGGGAATGCACCAGACATCTTATATATCAAAAATCTTAAAAAGAAGTCGACGAAAAATTTCCGCGAGTATGCTACTCGGTGGAGATCAGAAGTTGCGAAGGTAAGGCCAGCACTGGAAGAAGAGCAAATGAACAAGTTCTTTGTCCGAGCTCAGGATCCGGAGTATTATGAGAGACTGATGGTTATTGAGAACCATAAATTTTTCGACATCATCAAATTGGGAGAAAGAATATAATAGGGGATAAGAGCAAAATGGAAACAAATTTTGAGGCACTCGAGGATACAAACGAAGACTTGCAGTCAGGCGGCATTTCTAAAAAATAAGGAAATGGGGACAGTGATGGTGGCCCAAGGCCCGAAGTCTCCTCTCACATACCAAACACCCCCACCAACATATCAGCCTTCACCCCCAAATACCAACAACCCACCATCGTTTACCATACTTACAACACTTAGCCAGCATACTAGCACTCACCACAGCCCGCCAAAACTACCAAAAACCCAGACCAAATTTTGACCATAGACCACCCAAACAATACAACCCTATTGTTGAACCCATCGACCAGTTGTATGAGAGACTGAAGGTCGCCGGTTATGTCACTCCCATTCCCGCTGTTGCCATGGAAAATTCCTCTCAGTAGGTCACCCCAAAGAAGACATGTGCCTACCACTCGGGCATGAAGGGTCACACTATTGATGAATGTCGCACTGTGAAGGATAAGATCCAGACATTGATAGACACCAAGGTTATACAAACAAAAGACACTGCCCCTAATGTCCGCAACAATCCTCTCCTGGATCACAGGGGAGATGGGGTAAATGTGAAAGAAACTGATGAAGAATGGGATCCGGAAGGGTCATTCGGGATCATTCAGGAAGGGAATGATCCTAAAATACCCCCATTCACTCTTACACCTATTGTGGTACAAATACAGTCACCGATTGAAGTTGAGGTAGCCGCACCGACTCCATTCTAGGTTGAAGTAACAACGCCCTCAGCCACGCCAACTCTGTTCGAAGTAGAAGTGACCACACCATTCACCGTGACGGTAGCACCTACATCGTCCTTTAAGTCCAATGCTATACCCTGGGACTATACTGCAGAAGCGGGAAGGAAAGGAAAGGGGAAAATGGAATAAACCGGTGCAGCACAAGGTATGACCAGGACTGGTAGGGTTTACACACCCGAGCAATTGGGAGGAACAAGTAAAGAAGTCGCTTCTAAGAAGCCTATCATTGAAACTGTCTCGGATGATCTTTGGAGAAAGGTGCAAGCAAGAGAGTATTCTGTGGTTGATCATCTGAACAAAACCACCCCTGCTAAGATATCCATTCTATCACTACTACAGAATTCTGAGGCGCATAGGAATGCATTGATGAAAGTGTTGAATGAAGATTATGTACCCAACAACATTACTAGTGGAGAAATGTCCAATATGTTAGGACAAGTATTAGAAATCCATAAGATTGTTTTCCACGAAGATGAATTGCCACCAAAAGGGTTGAGTCACAACAGGGCGCTATATATCACAGTGCAGTGCGAAGACAAATTTATTGCTAGGGTCTTGATAGATGGAAGTTCAAGTCTCAACATTTGTCCATTGACCACTCTAAAGAGATTGGGTAAAGGTTTGGATGAGATACGAGCTGGAAGTACGAATGTGAAAACATTCGATAGGTCTCAAAGGGCCACGATTGGGGAGACCAACCTTTGTTTGTAGATGGGCCTGACTTGGTTTGATGTTGAATTTCAAGTGCTAGACATATCCGCCTCATACAATCTGCTATTGGAACGACCTTGGATACACGTTGTTGGGGTCGTAGCCTCTACTCTGCATCAAGTTGTGAAGTTTGAATGGAACCATCAAGAAGGGATCATCAATGGAGACGAGAGTAATCCTATTTACACCAATCAGATCGTTACGGTTGTGGAGAATAGAAGGAAGTTGGGTGGAGAGACTTACCATCGCATTGAGCATGTCATCACGATTGAGAAAGATAAATGGTGGCATAGCAAAATAGAGAGCATATTGGCATGGGCAGGGTATGAACCTGGTAAGGGGCTCGGTGAGAATCTCCAGGGTATCACCAAACCAATACAACTAAAACGCCACGGCACAACCTTTGGACTTGGATATCAGTACACCAGGCAGAAGTATAAGGATTGGCCGCCGCCATGGTATGGTCCTTATTACCCTCTTGAGCAGCCGGTACCACATTTGAGTCAATCCATCCATCAGGCCAACATGATGTGGGGATCTGACGATGATGAAATTCTAGCTGGTTTAAGGAATCTGTTCTTGGAAGATGAAGATATGGATTGCAGCCCAGTAATTGAGGAAGAAGGGGAGGAAGGCCTCGTCATTCAGACAGTGGAGAAAGGAGTTGTTCTCATAAACTGGACCGCTACACCATCACGGCCCACCGAGTTATGGGGTAGCCTGGCCGTTGGCATCATTTATTGAAAACATTTTTTTATGGGCATTTTTAAAACATTTTTTCAGTATTTTGTTATTTCATTTAGAAACAATTGTTTGGATCATTAAAATTGCTTTCATTTGACGTTTGGTATTTATCAATGGTTTGATATTTTAGTATTTATTATTATCCTTTACACTTTCTATCTACAACATTATTATTACTTATCCTGATGAACCAACAACTATGACATGTAATGAGACAACGCATCATAAGGACAATGATTCAGAGGAAACAGAAGAAGAGGATATAATACCTGAGCAAATTGTCAAAGAAGTGGAAAGTTTTGAGAACAAGCCTAAGTCCAATCTAGATGAAACCGAGATAATCAATTTGGGAGATTCTGAAACAGTCAAAGAAACTCGCATAAGCATTCACCTGTCACCATCAGAGAAAGAAGAATACACTCGTTTCCTGAAAGAGTATGAAGATATTTTCACATGGTCTTATGATGATATGACTGGTTTGAGCACATCTATAGTGGCTCATAAACTACCTACCAATCCGATGTGTCAGCCTGTAAAGCAGAAGCTCAGAAATTTCAAGCCAGATATGAGTCTGAAAATAAAAGAGGAGGTCACCAAGAAGATCAAACCTAAGGTTCTCAGAGTGGTTGAATATCCAACCTAGTTGGCTAACATCGTGCCGGTTCCAAAGAAGGATGGGAAAGTTAGAGTATGTGTCGACTATCGGGATTTAAATAGAGCAAGTCCCAAAGATGATTTCTTGTTACCTGTTATACACATACTGATCGACAACTATGCCAAGCACGAACTCTAGTCTTTTGTGGATTGCTTCGCGGTATATCATCAGATCTGGATGGATGAAGAAGATTCCGAGAAGACAACCTTATTATGCCATGAGGGGTGTATTGCTATAAAATGATGTCCTTTGTTCTGAAGAATGATAGGCCACTTATATGAGAGCCATGACAACCATTTTCCACGACATGATACACAAGGAGATAGAAGTATATGTGGACGATGTCATCATCAAATCCAAGAAGGGTACAGATCACATAGAAGACTTAAGAAAGTTCTTTGATCGTCTTCAAAGGTATAATTTGAAACTGAATCCCGCAAAATGTGCCTTTGGAGTCCCTGCTGAAAAGTTGTTAGGGTTCATCGCCAGCCGCCCAGGATTTGCCACCTCCAATGAACAAGAAAGAAGTTATGAGTTTCTTGGTGCGTCTCAATTACACCAGCCGCTTCATAGCACAATCGACTGTGATCTGTGAGCCGATTTTCAAAATGTTAAAGAAGGATGTCGCGACAAGTTGGACTGGAGAATGCCAAATATATTTTGACAAAATTAAGGAATATTTGTCCACGCCACCGGTCCTGGTCTCCCCGGAACCTGGTATACCTCTGCTACTATATTTGTTCGTACTATATGCGGCTTTCGGTTGTGTCTTGGGACAACACGACGAGACGGGAAGGAAAGAGCAGGCCATATACTATCTGAGTAAGAAGTTCACACCCTATGAAGCACGGTATTCTTTGCTGGAATGCACCTGTTGTGCTCTGACGTGGATAGCTCAGAAATTGAGGCAGTACTTCTGTGCCTACACCACATATCTTATATCAAGGATGGATCCTCTAACCCATTCCTACAGGGAAGCTGGCAAAATGGCAGATATCATTGAGTGAATTTGACATCGTCTATGTGACTCAGAAGGCGGTTAAGGGACAGGCATTAGCAGATCATCTTTTAGAAAATCCTGTAAGAGGAGAATATGAACCACAAAAAACGTATTTTCCCGATGAAGAAGTATCATTTGTAGGAGAAGATATCGCTGAAACCTACGATGGTTAGAGAATGTTTTTCGATGGGGCCGCAAACTTCGAAGGAGTGGGTATTAGAGCCGTTTTGGTGTCAGAGACAGGTCAACATTACCCGGCATCCGTAAAACTCAGATTCCCGTGCACCAACAATATGGCAGAATATGAGGCTTGCATCTTGGGGCTCAATTTAGCCATTGACATGAATATACAGGAATTGTTGGTAATTGGTGATTCAGACCTTCTGGTACATCAGGTTCTAGGAGAGTGGGATACAAAGAATACCAAAATATTACCATATATATATATATCATGTGCAAGAGTTGATTAAGAGGTTCACAAAGATATAGTTCAAACATGTTTCAATAATCAAGAATGAGTTTGCAGACGCAGTGGCCACTCTGTCTTCCATGATTCAACACCCGAACAAAAATTTCATCGACCCCATCCCAGTAAGAATCCATAATCAACCAGCTTATTGCGCTCACATTGAAGAAGAAATGAATGGGAATCCGTGGTTCCATGATATCAGGGAATACCTAGCAAAATGAGAGTACCCAGAGCATGCAAATCATACTAAGAAATGCACACTCCGAAGATTATCAAACCATTTCTTCCAAAGTGGAGGAATTTTGTACAGAAGGACTCCATACCTAGGATTTTTATGGTGCATTGGCACCAGGAAGCTTCCAAATTTCTCGAATAGATACATGCCTGAACTTGCGGACCACACATGAATCGCTTTGTTTTAGCCAAGAAGATATTGGGAGCAGGATATTTTTGGATGACTATGGAAACGAACTACATCAGGTATGTCCAAAAGTGTCACCATTGCCAAATACATGCAGATATGATATGGGTTCCACCAAATAAACTCAATGCAATAACTGCACCTTGGCCTTTTGCCGCTTGGGGAATAGATGTCATCGGTCCGATCGAACCCGCCGCTTCAAATAGGCACAGGTTCATTTTAGTGGCCATAGACTACTTCACGAAATGGGTTGAGGATGCATCCTACAAAGTTGTAATGAAGAAAGTCGACATAGATTTTGTTAGGGATCATATTGTTTGCCGATTCGGAGCACCAGAATCCATCATCACCGACAACACCTCCAACCTCAACAGTGACTTAATGAAAGCTATGTGTGAAACCTTCAAGATCAAACATAAGAATTCAACAGCATACACGCCTCAAATGAATGGTGTCGTGGAGGTCGCAAACAAGAATATCAAGAGAAATACTGAGAAAGATGGTAGACAACCACAAGAAATGGCACGAGAAATTACCATTGTCCTTATTGGGGTATCGTACCACAGCCCGCACATCAACCGGGGCAACTCCCTACTTGCTGGTCTACGATACTGAAGTTGTAATTCTCGCCGAAGTTGAAATTCCTTCCTTAAGAATCATACAAGAAGCTGAACTCAGTGGCGCAGAATGGATAAGAAATCACTACGAACAATTAGCTCTCATTGATAGGAAAAGAATGAATGCGGTAGCCTGTGGGTTCGGTCACAATTCAATAAAATCTTCATTTTCACCATGGTCAGAAACTGGGGCAGAATTTTGAGGAGCAAGTCCAGCCAACTTTTTCATATGCAGAACAGTCAAAGAATCGCTTATCAAACTGGGGCAGAATTTTTAGGAGGACCCTCAAAATTCTAATGCAAATAAGTCGCAATGTCTCTAAAGTGTCACAGTCATAGGTTCATCTAATTTACTTGATATTGCATGTTTTTAATTAACTACATTCATCGAATGCACGCATATTTTTAGAAACTTTATTTTTATAAACAGCCATATGCTAACCAGGATAACTTGAACAGGATTCCGATACAGGGCAAAAGTAAAGCAAAGCAAGCAGGCGAATGCATGAACCGACCTTCCCCGCAAAACTTACGATTTTTCTTTAGATACAGGAACAAGCAATATTCGCAAATACGTACACACATCAAAATCACTATCTTCATAACGATAAAGCTGCCAAAACGCAAACACGTCTCCAACTAAGAAATGCTCTGCTATCATTCATTGTCTTTTCTTTACATTGCATCCATTTTGCATGAGACTAAGCATTGTATCCTACTTTTGTATGAGGCTAAGTGTTGCCTCCTTCAATTGCATAAGTCTAAGCATTGCCTTCCCTTGCATGAGACTAAGCAGTGTCTCCTAATTGCATGAGATAAGCGTTGTCTCCTATTTTTACACAAGGCTAAGCCTTGCCTCCTCAATTGCATAAGGCTAAGCATTGCCTTCCATTGCATGAGACTAAGCCCTGTCTCCTTTCCTTGCATGAGACTAATCATTGTCTCCTAATTGCATGAGACTAAGCATTGTCTCCTATTCTGCATGAGGCTAAGCCATGCCTCCTCAACTGCATAAGGCTACGCTCTGCCTTTCCTTGCATAATACCAAATGCTATGCTACTTGAAATCTAGCGCTATTTTCTACTTTCTCGGGGCTAAGCTCTGCCCTCAATCTTACACAAGACTAAGCCCTGTCTTGTTTTCGCTTTGCATAGGACCAAGCATCATGTACTTGCATTTCATAGGCTAAAACACCGTCATTTTGTCCAAAGGACTCATAGTCCCAAGGCATCATCCTCATAGCCGGAAGACACCATGCCATGTCATGAGGATCTCTCAATATTGCACATCATTATTCAAAGGCGTCATAGTTCAGAGGCACCATTTTCATGCCCGAGAATATCATTTCATGGCCTGCGAATCCCTTATCACATATTTCATGGCCCAGGACATCATCCTCATCGTCTAAAGACAACTTTCATGGTCCAAAGGGAATTTGCATCATGTATAAATTCTCACAATAATCCCATATATAGTTGCATGCATTACATGCGTTTAAGTTTTACAGGTAATCCAGGAGGTAACCGTTCTTTTAACAGGAGCAATCTTCGCTTCGGTTTCCTTTTGACGCTCGCATCCTGAAACTACCTCAAATGCTACCAACCACCGTATGTTACCCGTTTCCACTTGATAACCGTTCAAATGCTCATCCATAATTGTTCTGAGATAAATCCATTCACAATTCCATATAAACTCATATGATATCGTCTTATCTAGAAGAGCTTGTCTATTCTTATAACAACTCCAACGGCTTAGTTCACCACCGGATCCAGAACTACACACAGACTGATTCATGTAAAACCAGGGATATGTAGGAAACTCAGAAACCGGAGATCAGCCTCCATTTTTCAAATCACCTGATTCAGTCAAAATCTGTTATCATTTCTTTACCTGACAACTCTTTCATCATTCTCGGGTAAAGAGGGGCAGCTCTTGATAACCAATTTTTCCCTCATATTTTTAAAATGTATATATTACTTTAAAAATGTTATGTTTGCATCATCATTTATTTTATAAACCTATACAAGCATTTTTCATAATTTTCCATAATTTTTAGAAGCTCTAAATTAATTTCTTTCTGTATTTTTATTATATAAATATCCAATAATTATCCTTCAAATTATTTTTATGATGATTTAATCATCCAAACTTATTGTTTACACCAACATTTATGTTTTATAAAATTTTACTCCATTTCTTTTAATTACATTTGCATTTTTAGGCTAATTGCATATGTTTGCAATAATAGCCTATATTCATGTGTAATTACATTATTTGTGCCAAAATAATTTTTTTATTTTTTTAGAATGCCAATTTATTATATTCAATTATTTTAGTGCGCAAATAATATTTTTATTAGTTATTAATTACTTTTATAAATTATTTTTTGATACATATTAGGTATTTAAAAACTGGCCCCAATTTTAAACAATTCCGGACCAAATAATGGCCCAAAAACACCAATACCCTAGCCCAATAGCCCCAACCCAAAACCAAACAACCCACTAACCCCAACCTGGTCGGTACCTGCTTTACACGACCCGCCCAACTTTCTTTTAATCATGGTTGTTGATCTCTCAAGATCAACGACCCACAATTAAACCCTCCCTTTAATTAACCTAACTCCTAACCCTAACCCCATTTCCCCTTTGTCCGCCGCCTATGTATCCTATCATCTCCCTTCTCCCTCCTTCAGAAACCCTAGTCGCCGCCCTCTAAAACCTTCTCCTAATCCCATTGAACATGGGATTTGATTGTTATTACTTACCATATTCGACCCTCTTCGGTACTGGTTGTTCTCCTATAGTGCTTGCCTAAACATGGAAAGCACATCTCTTCCAAAATCGAACCAAAATTGGTTCAAACCCCTGATTTTGAGTATTATTCTGTCTATATTCGTCCTATGCTACTGTGAGTCCGATTATTTGTTTATATTCTGTTGATTTTCACTTTTCCTAAAAACTAGGGTTTACATATCTCTTAAATCATTTTTTGACTGATTTGCATGTTTATTTACCTTATTTGTTGCTTAAATCACTTTGTCTCCCTTATTTACAGTTCGATTTTACTACTATATAAACCTCTCCCCCATTCCCTTCTAGACAAGACTGGAATCGTTAAAATCTCTACTGAAAATTAGGGCTTTACTATGTGTTCATTTATTCTCTTGTTCTATTTTTGGCTCTTGACCGGCTGAAAGCCAAGGCCACTAGATTTCCTACTTTTCCGACCTTTCTTGGGTATGAGCATTGCCTTGGGTTCTTTGAAACCTTTGGGAACTTGACGCATCTGGGATTCTGGGTCATATTGTTGTTCTTTTCTTGTTTGTTGAGCAATAACTGATTAGTTTCTCAACCCTTGCAATGTTTATTCTGTTATGTTTTAATTAGCATATCTATGTTTTCTGAAATTGCATGACTTGATATAATCATGTGGCTCTCTTCATGTATGATTCTGCCTATAGCATGAACTTCTGTAGCATTGTCTCACGTCTAAACTGTTAGTTCAAAAATGTCTTTGTACCTAACTTGGGCAATTTGGACAGTTTGAAGTATGTTTAGCTTAATGTGTTGACAATTTGAATGTTTGCATTGGTTATGTGGCATAATCCTATTTCCTGCATGATTCTGAATTTCTTAGTGATTAATATATGTTATTAGCATGCCCTAATCTGTTAAGACCTTCACTCTAGTTATGATTTTCTCATATGACTATGTTTTTCACTTAGCATATCATTATCCTGCCAATTTTGTACCACTAACAACTATTTATCTTAGATTAGTCTTTCTTGACTTTTGTTTCCCCTATAATATGTGATTCTATCTGCCTTGCTGATATAGGTTATACTCTTCAATCCCTGTGTTTAGCACAATTTGGTATTTTAGGTCTCGAACTTGTAGCATTGGTGATAACTCTGTGTCATACTAGACTAATGCTCCTTGCCTATTAACTTTGTAATCCCAGAATGTTTAAAACTCCTTGCCTCTTATAAATATACCCTGCCCCAATATGTTATGTGAAAACTTGCAGCATTGACTTGTTTCTTGAGTTCATGCACCCTCTATGTTGATATGTTCATAATGTGATCAATTTGTAATGTCTATGCACTCTTCCAAACACTGTTACTTTGCTACTATTGTTGTTTCCCTGTTTAGAGTCTCTAATTCTTGGACGGCTGAAATCCAAGGCCTCCTAAAACTTCTCTATTAACCTCCCTAGTGTGAGCACTGCTCGGGGTCCACTTTGAGACCCTTGTGAACTCTGACATACTAGGAACTAAGGTTCTTGGCCACTTTCTTATTGACTGCTCAATTAGGTCCCTCTCTATGCCTACTGAATAAGCGAATTGGCTTGTGTAAATGACTGTTTTCTGGATCCTTTGATCAACTATGGCTTTTGGGTATGATCCAAGTTCTCTTGTGGTTTCTGGGCTATGTGGAAACCTGTGTGGACACAAAATTGAAGGCGCGGCTAGGCTGGGTACACTTCGGGCCTGTCTTAGGCCCACTATAGTTATTTGTATCATTTTGTAATTTTATTCATTATTGGGCCTGTAATAATTTTGTAATAACAATTGGGGTATTAGTAAAAATTTGGAAAATGGGTCTATTCTAATGTTTGCATGAAAGGGTGGAAATCCTGCGTATAGGATTTGGGTGTTCAATTTGTTCAACATGCTCTATGTGTTTGTTAGATAATCTGCCTATAGGACATAAATATTTCACCTGCTCATATGTTCATTCCCTCACATTGTTAACTTCCTATTATACTACAATACCGTAATTATTTGTTCAAATTGTTTCATGTTAGAATGTTCGCATATATATCATACATATAGGACTATAACTGAATTAGCTAATGTTACTGTTATTCACATCATATTGCTTTCCTAGAAAGCATGCCCATAGGAATGAAAAAGATAAATAACTAGTCTCACATGCCAATTCGTAGATATCCTGCCTATCCTCCCTATTGCTCGCCCTAAAAAAAGTGTGTTGATAAAAACAAACGCTGGCAATTTTGAACTATCAAATTGTTTCACTGCTTTATTATGCAAACAATTTAGAAAACATGCCTATAGGATTTGTAATACTCGCGATATGCAAAGCGACACTGCCTGTACATTTAAAATCCAGAATCACTTAGAAGCCATGACTCTAAAATTTAAGACTCTATTATTCTAAAATTGTCACCTGCCTAACATGTAAAACCTGTTTGTGTGCATTTGTTGCTTACATGTGGAGGCTAACTTGAGCCATTTAATGCCTTTATGTGCAGTCCTACATGTTTTTGAATGTCACTTCGATTTATCATTTTGATCAGCCTAAGTTAAATCTAGAACCACCCAAAATAGAGGTCCAAATGCCTCTTTGGCCATATGCATGGGACGGGTAGTGCACGCATAAGGCACGATTTAGAATCAACTAGTGCGCTTTAGGTAAAAACTTAAAGATAATAATTGGGTAGCAGGAGATGATAGTTTGTGCCCCGCTGAATAATATGAGTAACACCCCATCTCGAGGGAGTTACGAAGTATTATTTACGTTGCACGGGGTGATCCTTTTGGCTAAAAAAACTTAGGACCCCCCATCTTGTCTTTGACTTAATTGTTTGTACTTCTCAAAGTCTTTTAATAATGAATTTTCCCAAACTTCTTGCTTTCTTTGTCTTTGTTTGTCTGACTAATTCATATAATTCGAGTTCGGCCGAGGCCCACAGTTATTGACCTCGAAGAGTGCCTAACACCTTCTCTTTGAGGTAATTTGAGCCCTTACCCGATCTTTGGTGATGCAAATTGGTTAAAACTGAGTCATATGCAAATAGGTGCATTAACTCACCTTAAAATCGTTAGGTGGCGACTCTCTCTTTTAACACCTCCTTAAAAGAGTTGCCCCGTGTCGAAACCCGATTTCGCGAGAAAAAGGGGCACGACAACAATAACTACATATTCAAGACCAAGCTCGAAGGCCCTTGAATTTATTTACTATTCGAAAGAAAAATTAGAGGATTCATAGAGATTGTATACTCAAATTATTTGAAATCAGATACTATGATTGTTGCAATATTTTCGGTCTTGATTTTATTTTCTCGATGCAATTTATTGTCTACAAATTCTGGCACACCCAGTGGGACAATCTCTACCTCTCATCTCAACTTTTCAATCACCAAAGTTCAAGAACATTGAAATGGCTTCAAAGGAAATCAACTACAGTTCAACTTCCACCAAGGCTGCTAATTCTAGGTTCTATGATAATGTGGAAGTATCCTCGATATTACCTTTGGAAGCTTAGGGCCAGTTACGAGGAGCAAATAAAGCTCGTTAGGACAACAAGCACCCCAAGTGTCGTCCACATCAACCTTTATTTTCAGATCTTCATCCTAAAAAGGAGCAAGATCTTCCAAAAACGCACCCGAAGAAGGAAGAGATGTTGTTGAAAAGATCAAGAAAACTCTTGCTCTGCTTGACCTCTTCGGATCCAAGCACTCTGCTGTGAAGGAAGATGATGATGCTTCAAGTGATGGATCCTCCCCACTTACACCACATAACATGAGCCAATCAATGATTAATCTGTGTGACAATCCATGCTACTCTCCATCTTCCACGACAATCATGCATGCCATGGTGACAAACACTTCATCTGTGGAGGAGCAGTTGACAAACTTGACGGAAGCAATCGCTGGCTTGATAAAGTGCATGCAAAATCAAGATGCTAAATTTGACAAGCTAACAAACATGGTGGGAATCTTGATGGAAGAAGAATCCACCCATGCACCTGGTAAGCTCCCAGAAATTGATTCTCCCCTAAGACGAGTAACATCTGCTAAGGCTATCCATGTCTCATTTGAAGGGATGATTCCCATCGATCAACTGAAGGAGTTAATTGAAGGAACTATTAAGAATAAGTCTAAGGTTGCTGCCAAGTCCTCCCTTACATACGCAAAGTCGTACACTACAAGGATCGATATGTTGAAGATGCATGTTGGCTACCCAACCTCCAAAGTTTCAACAATTTGATGGTAAAGGCAATCCAAAGCAACATATGGCGCACTTCGTTGAGACATGCAACAACGCTGGGACTTATAGAGATTACCTCATCAAACAGTTTGTCTGCTTTCTAAAAGGAAATGCTTTTGATTGGTATACAGACCTCGAGGCGGGATCTATTGATATTTGGGATCAACTAGAGCAAGAGTTCCTCAATCGCTTTTATAGAACAAGGCGCACTGTGAGCATGGTGGATCTTACAAATACTCGTCAACCGAAGGGTGAACCAGTTATCGGCTTCATAAATTGTTGGAGTAATGCAAGTCTCAACTGTAAATACAAGTTTAGTGAAGCTTCTGGAATAGAGATGCAAGGCATGCATTGGGGATTGCGCTACATCTTGCAAGGTATCAAGCCTAGCACATTTGAAGAACTTGCAACTCGTGCCCATGACATGGAATTAAGCATAGCCTCCGCTGGAAATGAAATGATGCCTATTTATGAACCTCACAAAGGGAACGACAAGTAAGAAGTCTGAAAATGGAGCAAGCTTGTACCAAGATCTGAAAACAAAGAAGCTTGAATGTCAACACATCACCTGTGAAGTTCATGACTAATGTGAGCAAGAAGCAGAGTATGAAATCCACTTAGTTTCAAGATAAGCCAAGTGGAAAGTTGACTCTAAAAGAAATGCAAGAGAAAGAGTACCTATTTCTGGATTCTGATGTGCCAGCCATTTTCGAAGAACTCCTCGATTTAAACCTCATTGAGCTTCAAGAGATGAAGCGGACAAATAAAGCTGGGAAAATTGATGAACCAAATTACTGTAAATATCATCGACTTGTGAGTCAACCTCTAGAGAAGTGCTTTGTCTTCAAAGATAAATTAAGGACTTGGCTCGTGAAAAGAAGATCGTTCTTGAAGATGAGAAAGCAAGCGCAAACCAAGTCTCTATAACATTTGGATCATTCAGTCCAGACGAGTTATGTAGTTTTAAAGAAAGTAAAGATGAAGAACTAGTGGAGAACAACAAAGTTGAAGACGATCAACCTGAGGATGATGAAGGTTGGATGTTAGTGACTCGTCCTAGGCGCCACAAAAGGAGCCCACAAAAAGGATCAATGGAATAACCAACAAGGAAAATAATGGTGAAAAGACCGAGAAGAAGGAATCCAATTAAGCACTTAAAGAAAGAAAAAGTGGAGGTGCACCACCCTCAAAAGCCAAAAAATCCAGGGACCTCAGAGGATTTCTTTCCGTGTTGGTTCCGCATGAAGATTTCCCGTGATGGTATTGAGGCCTCTTGTTGCAATGCTGATAGAGGGGAAGAAAAGAGTGATGACCTACCATTGGCACCATCTTCAGAAAATCTCATCGAGTCTATTCCTCAAGAAGTTAACGCGTGCGAGGAAAAGGTTACGTTCACAAATGACGATCTTCTACTGGGTGACACTCTTCACAACTGCCCATTATACCTGGTTGGCTATATGCGCGATGAAAGAGTAAATCAAATTTTGGTTGATGGAGGATCATTAGTGAACATCTTGCAAATTCGCACCGTGAAAGAACTTGGTATTCCCATGAATGAACTCTCAGAAAGTCGTGTGATGATCCAAGGATTCAACCAAGGGGAAAAGAGCCATATGCGCGATCAGACTGGGAATCACCATTGAAGATATGCAATCAAGTGCATGGATGCATGTGATCAATGCGAAGACTTCATACAACGTCTTGCTTGGAAGGCCTTGGATACATGAGAATAAAGTAGTTCCATCTACCTACCATCAATGTTTAAAATACGACGAGGTGAAGTCGAGAAGAAGATAGTTTCTTATGATGAGCCATTCACCGAGGCAGAGTCACACTTCGCCGATGCAAAGTTCTACTGGAGGAATCGCATTGTAAAGGAGTTAGAAGCTGATGATGGCATGAAAAGAAAGAATGACGAGCCTACAACTAAAAGAGCTGAGGTGACTATTGGTAAAGTCAAAGCTGTTACTGAGGAGGTACGACCCAACGCAAATAAATCTCATAGAGGGGATATTGCGTCTTATGGCAAGAAAGTAAGCCTTGCGCTCTAATATGTCCCTAAAAGGAAGAAATATGAATACGAATCATCTAATCTCCAAACTAACATGCTAAAGGAGTTAACTCTTCCGATAAATCGAATTGGGGAAGTAAAGTTGTCCTCGAAGCCGCTTGTAGGGTTTGTGGCCCAAAATCGTTTACAGAATGTGGCACTCCCCAAAAAGCGAACATATGAAGGTTTTGATCCTAACGCTTACAAGATAATTGCAAAAGCTAGATACAATCCTAATGAGCCTTCAAAGTTGGGGAAGCTACCATCAGAAGCTGCGACAAGACAACCATGTGAAGGTTTGGGATACAAGTAACCGTTGTGCATCTCCATAAGAATGGCGAGCATCAATTATATCATTGTAGAAGATGAACCTGACGCTTCTAAGAGGCCTTGTGTCTTTGATCAACTTGGAGAATCAACCGTGAGAACTCCCGTGTTGGAGAGATTGGGTCCATTAAAGAAGGGGAACATGTTCCAAAGAAATTTTCAAAGCATAAGAACACCTGTTTCGCCCAAAATCCAGAAGATCTCTATGAATTTCCAAAGTTTGGTTCCTTCTAGAATGAGGCGACAAACAAAACTTGTGTTTTCATGCAAAGAAGTACTGAAGGTAAAGCCATATATTGTCTGCACTAAGGAACGTGACGAAGATGAAGAACGTGTGGGTTCTTCGTATCATGTTACTGTACAATACGAGAATGGTGTTCCATATTCAATGGAGGATAATTCAGAATGGGAGGATGTTTCACCGTGTTGTCACATATCCTTCAATGATGGGGACTCTCAAGAAGATGAAGATGTGGAAGATGATCCACCTGAACATGAAGAAGGAGTGAAGACTACAGTTGATGCCTTAAAAGAAGTTAAACTTGGCACCGATGAAGAACTAAGACCCACCTACCTAAGTGTTTTACTTGAAGTTGATTAAGAACACGTTTATATTGAGTTACTCAAGGATTTCAGGGGTGTCTTGGCTTGGAGCTACAAAGAGATGCCTGGCTTGGACCCGAAAGCAGCAGTCCATCATCTTACCATCAAGAATGGTTCTCGCCCTATTAAACAAGCCCAAAGGCGCTTTAGGCCATACTTGGTTCCCTTGATTGAAACCAAAGTTAACAAACTCAGCGAAGCTGGCTTTATTCGTGATGTTAAATACCAACATGGGTTTCAAGTATTGTCCTTGTAAGGAAGAAACATGGCCAGATTTGAGTGTGCATTGACTTCAGGGATCTCAACAATGCGTGCCCGAAATATGGATTCCCGCTTCCTATTCCAGAGTTGTTGATCGATGATACTACTGGGTACGAGGCAATGTCATTTATCGATGGTTCATCGGGCTATAACCAAATTCACATGGTGCCAAAATATGAATAGCTTATTGCATTCCGTACCCCCAAGGGCGTTTATTGCTACAAGGAAATTCCTTTTGGCTTGAAGAATGTTGGTGCAACTTACCAAAGGGCTGTGCAGAATCATTTTGATGATTTTCTCCACAAGAATGCCGAATGCTATGTTGGCAACTTGGTGGTAAAATCAAGAGAGAAGAGCGACCACTTGAAAGACTTGAGAAAGGTGTTCAAGTTGCTCCGGAGGTACCAACTTGGGATGAATCCATTGAAATGTGCCTTTGGAGTTACTTCTGGAAACTTCCTTGGTTTCATTGTCCGACATAGAGGGATCGAAATTGATCACGCCAAAGTGGATGCCATTTTGAAAATGCCTGAGCCTCGGGATATTCACAAATTGAAAGTCTGCAAGGAAAGTTAGAATACCTTAGGAGATTCATCTCAAACCTAGCTGGGAGGTGCCAACCATTCAGTCGCCTTATGAAGAAAGGTGTCCCTTTCATATGGGACCAAGTGTGTAGCAATGCCTTTGAGAGCTTTGAATCCTACTTGATGAAGCCTCCAGTTTTGGCAACCCCTATACTTGGAAAATCGATGATACTATACATTTCAACACAAGAAAGGTCTATTAGAGCGTTGTTGGCCCAAAAAAATAGTGAAGGGAAAGAAAACTCCCTTTACTACTTGAGCAGGATGATGACAACAAATGAGATGAATTATTCGCTAATCAAAATGTTATGTTTGGCGCTAGTCTTCTCAATCCAAAAGTTGATGCATTACTTTCAAGCTCATGTCGTTCGTTTGGTTTCTAGAGCAAATCACATCAATTTCGTGATGTCAAAGCCTGTCCTTAGTGATCAACCAGCAAGGTGGTTCCTCCAGTTTCAACAATTTGGAATCGTGTACATCCCTCAAAATGCTATAAAAGGACAAGCGTTAGCAGACTTCTTGGCAAATCACCCTATATCTGATGATTGGGAGCTAACAGACGAACTACCTGATGAGGACGCAATGGTCATTGAAGTTCAGCCTCCATGGAAGATGTACTTTGATGGTGCTGCACATCGCGGAGGAGCTGGTGCTAGTGCTGGTGTAGTATTTGTCATTTCTCAAGGTGAAGTTATGCCCTACTCTTTTACGTTGATGCAACTCTGCTCTAACAACGTTGCTGAGTATCAAGCAATAATACTTGGGCTTGAAGTGGTTGTCGAAATGAAGCGGTTGCAATTGCAAGTCTTTGGTGACTCTCAGTTAGTGGTCAATCATATTTCAGGTAGTTACGAGGTCAAGAAGCCTGAACTACACCCATATCATGATTACGCTAAAAATTGATGGGGTGGCTCGGTGATGTGACTATTCAGCATGTGCCAAGGAAAGAAAATAAGAAGGTTGATGCTTTAGTTGCCCTAGCTTCATTGCTAACCCTACCTGATCAAGCATAAGTTACTGTCTGCCAAAAAATGGGTAGTACCACTACCAAATGAGGCTGAACGTGAAGAAAAAGAACTTAAGCATCTTGACACTGTTTCTGAAATTGAGAAAGAAGAATGGGTACAACCCATTATCTACTACTTATACTATGGGATACTTCCAGAAAATCCGAGGAGAAGGACTGAAATCCATCGTGGTGCACCTTGCTTCCTTTTATACAAAGATACTCTATACAGAAGGTCATTCGAGGGAGTACTCTTGCGATGCTTAGGGGAAGAAGAAGCACTCCAAGCTTTGCAAAAGGCACATTCTGGGGTATGTGGGTCATACCAGTTTGGACAGAAGCTCCACTTTCATATAAAAAGGAAGGGATATTATTGGCCAACAATGGTAAAAGATTGCTTGAACTACACTCGAAGATGCAAGGCTTGTCAATTCCATGCAAATTATTCATCAACCTCCTGAACTGTTGCACCTGACTATTACATCCTGGCCGTTTGACGCTTGGGGATTGGATGTTGTGGGACCACTGTCAAAGTCCTCTGGTAGGGACCTATACATCTTGGCTGCAATTGACTACTTCTCAAAATGGGCTGAAGTTGTTGCTCTTAAGGAGGTAAAGAAGGAAAATGTTGCAAGTTTCATCTGAGTAAACATAATCTATCACTTTGGCATTCCTTATTACATAATAACCGATAATGGAAAACCATTAGATAATAGGTTGATGAATAAGATTTGTGATCTCTTTGGCTTCAAGCAACGTAACTCTTCGATGTACAATGCTACCGCCAATGGTCTAGCTGAGTCATTCAACAAAACTCTATGGAACTTGTTACGAAAGTCGTCTCTAAATCCAAACGAGACTGGCATGATCGTATGGAAGAAGCTCTATGGTCTCCTTATGCACTTGTTTATGGATCCGAAGCCGTCTTACCACTCAAGCATCAAATACCTTCATTACGATTAGCTATTCAAGAAGGGATCACTGATGAAGAAAATGCTCGACTTCGATTAACAGAATTGGAGGCTCTTGATGAGAAGAGGTTGGAAGCTCAACAGAGTCTTTAATTTTATCAAGCTCGATTGTATCACGCCTTAAATAAAAGAGTTCGTCCGAGATCCTTTCAAGCAGGAGATCAAGTCCTTGCCATACGAAGACCCATTATTACTTCCCATAAACCTGTAGGGAAGTTCACTTCAAAATGAGATGGGCCATATGTTGTACAAGAAGCTTACTCAAGTGGGGCTTACAAGCTGGTTGATGCAGATGGCATGAAAATCAGCCCTATCAATGGCAAGTTTTTGAAGAAGTATTATCCTTGAAGTTGCAACGCTCCTTGATGCATGAGCCTAAACTGCATGTTCCTACATTCCTGGCTCGCATGAGTCTAAACTGTGTACGGCCCACAAAAAAAAAGTCTGCTAGGTGGAAAACCTCGAAAGAGGCGGCCTAGGAGAAATTTAGGACATAAAAAAATAATAAAAAAGAAAAAGAAAATCACCCATTCTGAACTACGGTATGGCTTGATCCTCTTCACCGAGGTACGTAGGAAACTTAGAGTTTCATTCTGAGTTCAGTCGCATAAGTCCAAAAGATACATAATCCCCCAATCATTGTCTGAATTAAGTACGATGGAATGTAATCCATTCAATCGACACTTGAAAATCGAGCTGAGATACCATTCTTCTGTTAAACTTTAGATCCTATCAGATTTTGAAGGGGGAAAGCCGCTATGGTAAATTGGTATCTTCAATAAAATGAATAATAACTTTTAGGAGGCTGCCATGCATTTGCATTGATGTCTGGGAATTCATTATGCCTTCATGTTATCCAAACCTTCAAGTTTTTTTGGCGAGCCTTCATGACGTTTCAAATTCAATGAGACTTGAACCCAAGATATCTGGTGAGAATGAAGCTCTTGAATTTCAATTTCTATCAATTAAAAAGGTCTTGCGATCTCCAGGCTTCCACACCAAGATACAAAAATTTGGTGAAGTCGCGCTAATTTGGAACTATCGGCATATTAGAAATCAAAGTTGACTTCGAACTATCATCTGAAACTATCCTTAAGGTATTAAATTTTAGATTTTTGATATGTTTTAGATTTTGAAGTTTAGTTTCCAATAGATCAAACGGTTCGTGATTTTAACATTCCTACATCAAGATACAAAAGTTTTGGTAAAGTCGCGCAAATATGAAATTGTCGTTGTGTCAGAATTTAGTATTGACTTCGAACTATTATCTGAAACAATCCTTAGGGAATTAAATTTTGCATTTTGGATATGTTAGGCTTAGACCTCGCGAACACGATGCACAAAAGATCCAAAGCTTCATGAACACGGCTATTACTTCGTGAACGCGAAGACATTTCCTCCAGCTCCCAGCTCCTCAACTCAACTCTATGCGAACGCGATTTGATTGACACGAACGCGATGCTCTGGCCTCATGAAGGTACGCAAACGCGTTTACCCAGTCGCTAACGCGATGAAGGAAATACACAACTCCCATAATACACTACGCGATCACGACCCAATCTTCGCGATCGCGATCGCGAAGAAGATCTGAAACACCAGAAATCAACAGTTCCAAAGAATATGGAAATGATCCGAAACTCATCCGAAACTCACCCGAGCCCCTCGAGACCCCGTCCGAACATGCTAACAAGTCCCAAAACATAACACAGACCTACTCGAGTCCTCAAATCTCACACAACAACATCAAAACACGAATCACACCTAAAGTCAAACTTTATGAACTTTTGAACTTGCAACTTCCAAAACTCGTGCCAAACCATATCAAATCAACTCGGAATGACCTCAAATTTTGCATACAAGTTCCAAATTACAAAACGAAGCTATTCCAATTTTTGGAACCAAAATTCGGACCTGATATCATTAAGGTCAACTCTCGGTCAAACTTATGAAGATTCCATACCTTCAAGTTTTTAATTTTGCCAAATAGTGCCGAAACCTTCTAGAAACATCCAACTGCAAATTCTGGCATATACCCAAGTCCAAAATTATCATCTGGACCTAACAGAACGATCAAAATTTTGATCCGAGTTCAAATACACAAAAGTCAAAACTTGGTCAACTGTTCCAACTTAAAGCTTCCTAGTTGAGAATCGTACTTCCAAATCAATCCCGAATCACCTGAAAACCAAAACCGACGATTCACCCAAGTCATAATACATTATATTATGCAAATGCAAATATTATGAAGCTACTCAAGACTTCAAACAACTGAATAATATGCAAATGCTCGAAACAGCTGATTGGGCAGTTACAAAAAAAAAATGACACTTTTTATATTTGAAAACAATTCAACTTTAAACTTTTTATTTTATCCATTTTATCCTTAATGAGAAACTTTTATAGCCATACAAATATCATGACTTCACAAAGCTTTTACCCCTTAAACTTTTAGGATCCTTCTTTTTCCCCCCCTTAAGCTTGTATCAAGTCAAACTATATCATCTAAAATGAGATAGAGGACCGCATAGAATAAAGCGGGAATATTTGGTTTCATTTTTTACTTTTTAGCACTGGGTGAGATTAAAAATTCTTTAAAAAGTGAATAGTGGAGAGGCTATAGACGTCATTGCGTCAAAAAAGGGAAGGGTGAGAATGGAAATGTAAAGAGTTTGATAGGGTTGGGGTAATAGGATAAAGGCTATCGGCAGCCAGCCAAAACCCATCTTCTGCTCTTCATTTTTGCTCTGCTGCCTGCTGCCTAGGGTTTTAGTTCTCTATTCTTCACAAAGGTGAGAGCTATTTCTGCTTACTTACAACCTACCCAATCAACACCACAAGACTTGTTGATAGCTTCTCCAATTTTTTTTTTTTTTGGTTTATTCATTGATTTTTTTATGTACAAATGTGTTTCTCTATTTATGAATAACGATTTTTTTGATTGTTATGTTTAGTTGAGTGTTTATGTGAAGGATGAGCCGATTGGAAAATGGCTTATACTGTTGGAATAGTTGCGGTGAATCTGGGTATAGATTCGTTATAGGCACATGTCTAGGTCTTTCTTTTCCTTAGCTTGATGAAAATGTTGCGGTTTGTATATTGATTGAACTTTTTGATTTCCAATATGGCAATATTCATGTCTTAGGTACTTGTGTTTTTGTTTACTTGCTACCTACTATTATTTTAGTGTTCATGTAAAATGTGCTTGACTTTCAGCCTTTGAACTCAATCATTTGGTTGTTTTTTACTACTACTTTTCATGTGGAGGTAGTTTTGATGCGATTTTTAATAATGTTTTTATTGAATATCCATCTTCTTGAGCCGAGTTTCTATCAGAAACAGCCTCTCTGCTGTATGGGGTAAGGGTAAGGTCTACGTACATACTACCCTCCCCAGACCCCACTTTGCGCGATTCTACTGGGTCGTTTTTATTGAATATCATATTCTGCAAATTTGTAAATTTTGTTTAGCATTCAGTGTTACATTTTTGTTATTTGTCTTGGAACAGATGAATGTAGAAAAGCTACGCAAAATGGCCGGTTCGGTAAGGACTGGTGGTAAGGGAACCATGCGAAGGTTTGTCTCCTTTGAATGTTTGATGTTACTACCAGTAGATAGAAATGGATAAAATAGCTCTTTTGTGACGTTTGATAACTGAAATAATTACGAGTAGTCTGTTTTCTAATGAGAATATGGTCAATAATTGCTGGTTGCCTAAATACAATAGGGACCATGGCTGGAAAAATGTTTAGGACTGTGGTTGTGCCCTGTAAACCGTTGTGATTTTCATTTAATGTCTGCTTATTCTACAGAAAGAAGAAGGCAGTTCACAAGACGACTACAACAGATGACAAGAGACTTCAAAGCACCCTCAAAAGAATAGGGGTGAATGCTATTCCTGCTATTGAAGAGGTTAACATTTTTAAGGAGGATGTAGTTATCCAATTCATTAACCCCAAAGGTATAAATAAATACAATCTTTTATGCTAGGTGTTCTTTGATCTGGTAGTCATCCATCTGTTAACTATTTCGTTTTGTTTTTACTTTTCAGTTCAAGCCTCTATTGCTGCAAACACTTGGGTTGTTAGTGGTTCCCCTCAGACCAAGAGTATGTTTTCTTCTTCTCTTTCATTGCATCTTGATTATGAGTTAGAAGCTGGTGAGCTGTATCTAGTTATATGCTCCAACAAAAAGAAGCATGGCATTTCAATACTAAAAGAAGCTTGATAATTTGATGATATTTGTGTTTCCTGATCCGTCCCTCGTGCTGTTTGAATATGTTTTAAGAACCTACACTGACTCTCCCTCTTTCTGTTTTTTTGTAACATTTATGAGTTTCTAAGCTTTATTTCTTTCCTATTTCAGAGTTGCAGGATATTCTTCCTCAAATAATTCACCAGTTGGGTATGTGGTCCTGTATGATGCCTAAGATGCAAATGTCACAAAAGATTAAGCAGTATAGCATTTATTGACTGTTTTAAAATCTGATTTCAGGCCCTGATAATTTGGAGAATTTGAAGAAGCTGGCAGAGCAGTTCCAAAAGCAGGCACCTGGTGCTGCCGGGGCGCCTGAAGGTGCTGCTGCACCACAGGATGATGATGATGATGATGTGCCGGAACTCGTGGCTGGCCAAACCTTTGAAGCAGCCGCTGCAGAGGAGGGTCACACTTCCTAAAATTTTAATTGAATTTTGTATCAACCACACCCCTCCATCTCAACGTTTTGAGATCCGTTTAATTTAGTTGAGTGTTCTATTTGATTTTGATTGTGACAACGTAAAAGTTCATCAAAATGGTTTTTGTAGTAAGCTACTTCCCTTCTAATCCTTAATTCTCTACATTAGCTGGGCAGAGACTCCTATTGCATTTAAGCAAGTCTTTGGTGAGAAGCGTTTTGAAGCATACTTTCACGCATAAAAAAATATTCTCCTCTTACTGCATCATACAGAAAGTAAAATAGAGTTTGCCATCATGTATACAATCATGTTCTTTCTTCCATTTTTTCCTTTTTCATTAAGTAATGAAGTTGCACGCATGTAGGAATTAAAAGTTCAACAAATTTGAATTTCACAAAAGTTCGTAGATTTCATTGGTTGGAAAAGTTTGAACACTGGCAATAGAGAATACTTTACTTCAAATATTCTTTTGACGATATGCCTAAAGTAACTGTTAAGACCCGAGAATCTTATTAAGATCTTAAGTTAGCATTCGCCAGCTTACAGATTATCATTATGTCGATCAGATAATCAGTAACTTATGTTGTCTTAAAAAGGGGATAAAAGAAATTTCTGTACCGATGCCAAATGTACCATTTATCGAGGGAGTCAAGGAGGGACTTATCAAACTGAAATACAAGTGCAACCAAAGTTGTATGTACAACTCAAGGTCAAAGAAAATGAAATTAGCTGATTAATTAAAGGATTATAATACGACTTGACGAGTTCTTTTTTAAGAGTTCGCCCATAAAATTATGAGAAAAAATATATGTTATCCGCATTCAAATCGCTGAACGAGATTGTATAGGAAAGATAACTTGTAGAGTAAAAGTTCGTCAGGTATATAATTACCTAGCATACTAATTTACTAAAGCAAGACGCTGTCTTGCACGTCTTGCTTCCTCGTTATGTCTCCCTAATTCAAAACTATATCTGATAGATATATTCAAAACAATCCAAATTTCTTTTCCCCGTGTTCTCTTCAACTTTGTGACAGGAACAAAGATATTGAGTGCTTCATCACAACTAGGAGCATCTGCTCGGCAAGTTCTGCCATTTGGAAGCCTCAGCATGTATGGGGTAAAAAGTCGGACCTGCTAGGTGGACCAACAAAGGCATGACACGTGGAAATCGTGGCCTGCACGGTGTCAGGCACTCGAGGGCATTGTGGATGGGGGCTTCTAGATCATTGTCACAGGTATCTCAAGACACCGTGCCATCTCGGAATGAACAAGGCCATCATTGGCCGGTCGGGCGATGGCACCGGACCCAACGGATCTCTTCCTTTTGGCCCTGACCCTGTTGCCAGCTGGAGCGCATTTGTGACGACCCAAAAGATCATCACCTGTTTTCTTACCCATTCCGTGCTTCCGAGGATTTGGAAACTTCATTTAGGGTTGCCTTGATTTGCGTGCGCAGTCCGGGCGCGTAGCCGGAAAGCTTAAATATGAAATTCTGTGAAAAATGCTAAGTTTTTGATATTAAAATGAATAAATTTGACTTCGGTCAACATTTTGGGTAAACGAACCCGGACCCGTGATTTGACAGTCCCGGAGGGTCCGTATGAAGATATGGGACTTGAGCGTATGCCCGGAATCAAATTTCGAGGTCCCAAGCCCGAGAAATGAATTTTTGAATAAAATTATTTTTCTGAAATTATTAAGGAAAATTGAAATAAAAATTGATTAGAATGTGTTGGTATCAGGCCCGTATTTTGGTTCCGGCACCCGGTACAAGTCTTATATATGGTTTAAGTCCTTTCTGTAAAGTTTGGTTGAAAACGGATTTCGTTTGACGTGTTTCGGACTTAAAATGGAAAATTTGATGTTTTATAAAGTTGATAGAATTCATGGATTTTGAGGCTTAATTCGATGAATATGATGTTATTTTGGCGATTTGATCGCACAGATAAGTTCATAGGATGTTTTTGAGGTAGTGTGTATATTTGGTTTGCAGTCCCGAGGGCTCGAGTGAGTTGTGGATGGGCCACATATGCATTTTTGAACCTTGGAAAAATCTGGTGTCTCTGATCTGCAGATGCGAAGCCAGCATCGCAAATGCGAGCTATTCATCGCAAATGCGAAGATGGGTCTGGGCAAGCCTGATTGCAAATGCGGCCAAATGGTTCGCAAATGCGAAGGCTGGTCGCAAATGCGACGTCTGCCATCGCAAATGCGAAACTCTCCTCCTCCGCCTGAGGTCGCAAATGCGACATAAGGATCGCAAATGCGAAAACTGGGAATTTCTGACCCGTTCGCATTTCCCATACCTACTAGAGACCTGAAATTTTACACTTAAATCGATTTTGAACTCTATTTTTCATATTTTCTCAAACTCAAACACACTTAGGCGATTTTTCCAAGAACAAGACTTCTTCCAAATCATTTGTAAGTTGGTTTTTACTCAATTCTTTCAATCATTAACATCATTTAACATGTTTTCAACTTAAAATCAAAGATTTCCATGGGTGAAATTGAGTGTTTTGGGTAGAACTTAGGTTTTTCAAAAGTTGGGGATTTGGACCTCAATTTGAGGTTTGATTCCAGAATAAATCGCAAATTTGGGTTCGTGGGGGAATGAGTGATCCAGTTTTGGTTCGAACCTCGGGTTTTGACCAGGTGGCCCGGGGGCGTGTTTTGACTTCTTGGGCAAAACTTTGGGAAATTCATTTTTATGCATTCAAATTGATTCATTTAGCATTTATTGATGTAATTAAGTAACGTGTGACTAGATTCGAGCGGATTTGTGGTGGAATCGAGGGGTAAAGCTATAATTGAGGCTTGAGTTGAGTTCAAAGCATCGAGGTAAGTGTTTGGTCTAGCCTTAGCTTGAGAGAATAGGAGTTGAGCCTTAATTGCCACTTGTTAAATGTCGAGTACGGTGTATAGGCATGGTGACGAGTATCTATACATTGGTGTCTAGCATGACCGCGAGTCTTTATATTGCGAATATTCTGATTTTGTTGTAACTTCCATGCTTAATTGATGATTTCCATATGTTGTAAAAAGTATGTAAAGGGAATTGTGATCTTTAAACTTCAAGGAGAATTGGCTCGAGCTGTAACACGAATGGTGAAGATATATGAGATAATTGAATTCTTTGGAGCATTGGCTCAAGTGATAGTGTAAATTATGAAATGAAAGTGAAAGAAAGAGAAAGAGTTATTAAAATATACCCTTGCCGAGTCATTGTTGCTTTAGTGATTATCTCCCTTGCTGAGATGTTGAGATTTCTGTTATTGTTCCCTTGCCGGGATTTAATTATTTAATTGATGTTCCCTTGTCGGGATTTAATTGTGTAATTGATGTTCCCTTGCCGGGATTTAATTATTTAATTGATGTTCCCTTGTCGGGATTTAATTGTGTAATTGATGTTCCCTTGCCGGGATTTCTATTTCTATTCTGTATACTCCCTTGCCCTTTATTTGTGATTGCTGTTTGGGTGAGAAAGAGTGTTAAAGCACGAAGGGTGATGCCGTGCACTGTTTGCTATTGTGAGGAAGAGTGTTAAAGCACGAAGGGTGATGCCGCGCATTGTTTGATATTGTGAGGAAAGAGTGTAAAGCACGAAGGGTGATGCCGTGCCGTATGATGTATCATTCCGTACAGATATTCATTGATTACATTATACATTGCATAGTGAGAAAAGAGAGTAAAATCACAAAGGGTGATGCCGTGCCATGATTTACATTGATTACATTATACATTGCATAGTAAGGAAAGAGAGTAAAAGCACGAAGGGTGCTGCCGTGCCATGATTTACATTGATTACATTATACATTGCATATTGAGGACAAGAGTAAAAGCACGAAGGGTGATTCCGTGCCATGATTTACATTGATTACATTATACATTGCATGGTGAGGACGAGAGTAAAGCACGAAAGGTGATGGCATGCAAGTTGTGATTTCTGATCCTTATTGATATTCTGGCCTTGTTGTTCCTTTCTTTATTTGAAGTTTCGTACATGAAACTGTTATCTCCCCACAACATGTTCCCCTTCATTTATTTGTTGATTACTTCATGTATTTCTTTTTCGTTGTATATATATATATATATTCGAACTGCACGGGTTTACTCGGTAGTCTGGTCCTAGCCTCGTCACTACTTCGCCGAGGTTAGGCTAGGCACTTAACAGTACATGGGGTCAGTCGTACTGATGCTACACCTGCACTTCTTTATGTTGTGCAGATTACGCAGCCGGACCTGGACTAAGCGGATGTTGCAAATATAATCCGGGGTATTATGCCCATAGTCGATCCCACAGGGAATTAACGTATCAATCAAGTTGTTAGAATACACAACTTTTACTCAATCAATTCTCTCAAGACTTTTTGAATATAAATTGGTGATATTTTACTAGTTCTACTAACAATAATAATAACTAACGATTACTAACAATGGTTTCCCTCGTTGGTGAACTTACTTCTCGGATATTTCATATAATTTGATTAATTATCTCTATCAATCATGAACACTCTATCTACCATAAATCTCTCTCAAGTAATTATGATAATTTACTAGACACACTCTCTCAAGTTACGCTAGCTAGATTGCATTACAGTTCACTTTAGATTGCACCCGAAGTATCGTTATTTCTAATCCAACTTCTAAACCCTCGGTTATGAATTTCGTCTATACTCTGGGAGTGGTGTTGTTAAAATAATTACCTAAATATGCACTCTCTCTCAAGTAGATACACACTAAACAGTCACATCTAATTGATGGCCATTCAATTAACTACAACAAGAACGTAGTTGAACAAATAGAGATGAACAATAAACCAAACTATATTAATATCACCACAAGTTTATCCCCCAACGATTTCCACCAAAACCTAGATTAAGAAAATTAGCTACTCATACTCATAAGAATAAATTCTAAAATAAATTGCATAATTGAATTACAAAATAATAAATGAAAGCTATAAAAATCAATGTTTGCTTCACTGAGTAGTGATCCACAGGTTTTTCTTCACTTCAATGGCTTCTTCCTTCAAGTTGTGTTTTTGGGTCTATTTATATGTTTGGGACAAACCCTAAACGTGTAGGATACTTCTATTCAAACCGGGAAACACTTAAAATCTTCAAAACTCAGATTGGACCAGACCAGGAACCTGGCTTTATGGCCCAAACGCCTGGATAAAGCCAGGCCAGGCCTGGCCTTAAGGCTCAAACGCCTGGATAACGCCAGGCTAGGCCTGGCCTTAAGTCTTAAACGCCTGGATAATGCCAGGCTAGGCTTGGCCTTAAGGCTCAAATGCCTGGATAAAGCTAGGCCAGGCCTGGACTTAAGGCTCAAACGCCCGGCTATAGCCCGGTGCACTCCTCTTGCCTCTTGAGCGTATTTTCGACGTTTATGCATCCATTTAGCCCGGCTTCCATCTCCAATTCACCTACACATGAAATAGACTCCATTATGCACATACAAAATGCATTTTTATCATTAACGCACATAAAATGTAAGGCATATAATGTGTTAAACCATGAATTCTAGCCACACATCAACACCCCACACTTAAACTTTTGCTCGTCCTCGAGAAATCAAACTACATTCATGTACACAACTTATTAAGCAAATCCCTTAACACGTTATACCTAGGATATTTAAAATAGTTCAAGCACAAAGGTGTGACATCCTCGCCTCAATAGTCGACTCACATATACCATGCTTTATTCACAATCCACTCACTACTGTAACTTAGAGGTCAACAACATTACCTTTCCTTCGTGAATTATGTGCCCTCACAAAATCAAAGAGTTAGTTCCACAATAAAATTTAAGAAACTTAGGAACTCAAGATAGAAAGAATTTACTCACTCTTATAAATAACATTCTTATGCCACAAACGATGCACCATAGGCTTGCCCGTAGGATACTACTCTACTAATTGAGATCATTCAGTGTAGGATCAAGTAGGACTTTATTCGGTTGTAATGTAGGCTTGGGGATGGGTAGGATACATTTAGATATAAGAGTGACTTCACCTCCCTAATCACTTTAATACATATACTTTAGCGCTCAACCTCAAACTTATATTAAACCAACTCCACCTTCACATCAATGTCATTACCCCATACTTCTTTAAGCACAATTACATTAAGAGTCACCACATATATATTTTTCTTTCACAACAATACAACTATTATTTTCTATTTTTTTTTCTTTTTTTTTTCAAGTGACTCTTACTTTTTCAAAACATTGCACCTTTCTCCTTATTTCAA